>JAYEVK010000259.1:0-256698 GCA_036346275.1 Otatea glauca
AATGCAACATGCTCACCACTTCACGCTTCATTTTGGCCACCGTAATCTCTCCTTCAAATCCTGTACATTTTAGCACTTCTCGATGAATTGAGTACTTTGAATCATGCGCCTCAAGAATCAATTGTTTTAATTCCTTTTATCCGACACAATTCGCCTTTGAAGAACATAGTTCCTTGTTCGTCAGAGTGAAATCTATGGCTAGGCCTTCTTCCTTTTTAGCCTTGATTTTGAAATTTTATCGCCATCTTGTTGACCTTCTCTAACTGATCCTCTAATGTTGGTTTTACTTAGCGCAGCCTATCATTCCTTGCGAACGACTCCAATCTTAACCTCTCAAATTCCTTGCATAATTCTCGTTGATCCTCCATTGACAATGCATTTGCGCTATGGCTTTTTTCGACTCAGGCATCTCGCCACCACATTGGCTTTTCCAGATGATAATGGATTCTACATTATAATCCTTAATTAGCTCAAGCCATCTTCGCCTCATATTCGTGCCGATTGAGTGAATATGTATTTCAGACTCTTATGGTCCGATATATCTCACATCTATTTCCTATGAGATAATGACGCCATATCTTTAAAGCATGCACTACGGCAACTAACTCCAAATCATGCGTTGGTAATTCACTTCATGCGGTCTCAATTGTCTCGACGCATAAGCAACGACTTTGCCTTCTTGCATTAACACGCATCCCAAGCCTCGCTCAAGCATCGCAAGAAATGTCAAATCCATTCTCGCATATCCGCAACACTAATACGGGCCGTTGTTAAACGCTTTAATTCCATGAAACTTTTCTCGCACTCAAGGCCCATGCAAACTTCTTTCTTTCTTTAACAATCGCAAGGGGTTTAGCAATTGTCGAGAATCCTTCTATGAACCGACGGTAATATCCCGCCATTCCTAAAACTACGAATCTGAGTAATGCATTTCGTGGCTCCCAATGCAACATCAAGGCCCACTTTGTCGATCAATCGCGATTCTTTGGTAGTCATTACATGACCCAAGAATTCAACTTTTCCTTCCAAAATTCACACTTGCTAAACTTAGCATATAGTTGATGCTCGCACTGCCTAAAACCATTCTCGATGTTCGCATGTTCTTCTTCCGCCTTCGAGTAAACCAAAATATCGCCTATGAAGACTACAACAAACTTATCCAAGTAATCCATGAAAACTTTATTCATCATGTTCATGAAATATGCTGGGCATTAGTCAATCCAATGACATGACTGTGGAACTCGTAATGCCCATATCGCGTAGAAAACGCAGCCTTAGGTACATCCTCCGCCGGATCTTCAATCGATGGTATCCTCGAACGAAGATCTATCTTGGAGAAAACTCCAGCTCCTCTTAACTGATCAAATAAGTCATCGATCCTGGGCAACGGATACTTATTCTTGATCGTTACTTCATTAAGTGCACGGTAGTCGATGCACATTCTAAGACTTCCATCCTTCTTGCGAACAAACAAAACCGGGCTCCCCACGGCGATGAACTTGGTCTAATGAAACCTTTCTTGCGCCTCAATCGCTTCTTCATTTCTACTAACTCGCTTGTAGGCATCCGATATGGTCTCTTTGATATCGGTGTCGCACTGTGCTAACTCGATGACAAACTCGATATCACGATCCGTGGCAATCCCGCAAATCTTCCGAAATACATCCGGTATTCTCTGCCATCGCACATCTTCCATGCCGATGGCTTTCACACTGCGTTGACCGTTAATCGCCTCATTCCGAATCGCGGTCGCTGAAACTCCACTTTCTTGCCACTAGGCCTTCCAAGGTCACGATCCTTCGCCACAATCTAAAATAGCCTTTATGCTTGGACAGCCAATCCATTCCAAGGATGACGTTTAGGATTGCGATCTATCAAGATAAGATTCATGAGAAATTTATCCCATCCATAAGCAACTTAGCTCCCAAACACCCAAGGCTAGATCTAAGCTCGATCCCGGGCTTGGACTAAGAGCACACTTAAGATTCACCACTTTAAATCCATTCTTGGTTGCAAAACTTTGAGAAACAAACGAATGCGAAGCTCCGTAATCAAACAAAATCAGAAGGTGTAATCGAGTTGACCAGAACTTACCCAAGACGACGCCGTGAGCTTCCTCGAGCTCCATCACCGTGATGTGGTTGATTCTTCCACGACCGTTGATCGCAAGGCGTGCTCCAGCTTGGCTTGGTGCACGATTTCCTCGATGTTGGTGCTTTAGCGGTGTTGTTCCTGTGTTGAAACGAATCGTGTGATGCCTCCTTCGTGGACACCTATTTGAAAAGTGCCTGCTCATTGCAAGTATAGCATCTCTTCATCGCAGATCCGATTTCCGTGCATTGTTGCCTTGCGCTGGGTCCGAAATTCGACAAGCGTGGCGAGGTGTAGGGGTTGATGTCTTGTTCTCACCGGTGGTTGAAATCTAGCAAATTGCCAGTGACATCCTCAAACGTAGATGGTTTGGGCGCCCACCCCGATTGTTCATCAAGCGCTTACGGTTTCACCTAGCTCTTTGCGCTTGTCCTCTAGGATTAAAGCCTTATTTACCGACTACCAAAATCCGAAAATTGTGGGTAATCAGCCCCACTCGCATTCTCAATTCACCTTCATGAAACGAGATCGCTTAGCTTTATCCGTCGCCACGCCCTCGGGGCATAACGAGCTAATTGAGTGAATTTATTCGTATTCGCCACCGTTGGCCTCCTTGCTTCAAAGCTCAACTCCTCCTTCTTAAGATCCATCATTCCTCCGGGACATGATATCGCGGAAAGCATTAGTGAACTCCTCCTGTGTTATCTCTGCGGGCTCCATGAGCGCATGCAAGAATTCTCCCACCATTCTCGCGGCGGTTCCTTCAAGTTGATGAGAGGCGAGAGCACCTTCTCATTGCCCTCACACCGAGTGATGTGCGCTTCTTCTCAATGGTCCTAAGCCAATCATCGGCCCAAAGGGTTCACGCTTCAGAGAAAGTTGGTGGCCTAGTCCTCATAAAACCGATAGCTTGGACATAGGTCGAGGTCCACCATGATTGTTCCGAGTTGCGTGATTGTTGTGGTTTATCACGATTGGTCATCCGCCGATCCGCCGCATCATTGTTCGTGATCGCTGAGTCTGTGGCCGCAAGGAATGCTCCTGATTCTCGCATGTCCATCGGCGGTGGTTGAGGGTCGCCTCCATCATTGGGATTGTCATTCGACGCAGCCCACTTCAAGCACCGCTGTTTCTAGTATTCACCATCCGATGATTGCCTCTTAGGTTAGGAAAGGTAGATGTAGCATAGATGAGAAGTAAGAATTTCTAAAACGGGAGATAGGTTATACCCAAATCGAACAATTCTTTATTTAACTTGGTATGGTCGCTTATTTAAGCCTACAAGCTCGCAACACATACCGCACACTCAAAGAATACAAAGAAGCAAACTAAACACGCAACCTTAACGCCCACTAGAAAGGTAAAGACTAACTTAAAGACGCGACTCACACTCGAAGTCTCAACACACTCCAAGGTCGACACTCACTCATCCAAACCACCGGCCGAGACCGATCCGCCAGATACACCGGCGGGTGGGCCGCATCGAGCAAACCTATCCTCGATGACCTATTATCGGGTCCTCTGCAACAACGGGTCCGTGACTCCTCCGCTCCCACTCGCCTCCTCCGATCCTCCTCGACTCCTCACCGCCTCGAACCTCTCGAGTCACGCGCCCACTCGCCCTCAATCGCCTCTGTGGCCTCTCCCACCGCTGATCATCCCGATGGTCAAGCACGGTCACCTCGAGCCTCGCTCGCTACTCTGAGTGCCTCGCATACGCCTCCAGCCCCGGTAGTCTCTCTCATATGATCCTCCCGGCAAGGGCGAACTCGCAAGGTGCGCCGCAGCAGCACACTCGCTTCCTCGATCCGCCGCCTTCGCATGCTTGAACGTCGGGTGAAGTCGAACACCGAGTCGTGAAGCTCGTCAACAGAGTCGCGCAGACACGGCCAAGAGCAAGTCGAGCGACTCCCGAATTGCAACCTCGTGACGAGAATCTTCTCGCGGAGATGTTGATTGGCCCGCTAGCTTCCTCGCTCTCCCGAGCGATGATCAACTTGCAAATAAATCCTCTGTACACCATTCACCGACCACCGCCTCCTGCAAAGTGGACGATAGAAACCTCCAAGCGCCCAAGTACTCTCCATACTCCATGGCGAGCCGCCACTGCCTCTCAAAGGCCTGAACGACGCAGATCGCTCCACAAGAACTTGAATAAGTCCTCCACCAAACGGCAAGTAAAACGGTAAATTTAGCAAAGGAGAAGTAGAGAATGAGATGAGTCGAGAGGGTTTTATTAGTCAAGCTTAGATTTTCTTTTAGAAAATAATTTTGACACACTCAAGACACCTCCAAACTATCTAGGCCAAGACCTACAACAAGATGCTCGATACCACCTCTCAGAAGGACCCGAATCCACCGATTCGAACCCACCGTGTTTATCGTGACTATTCCTGTGATCAACGCTTAGTGCACACAGCTTAACATTGGTACATATCACATCATACACAACGATAATAGAATAATAGTTCATTTATTGATATAACTAAATGTATGATCTTATGACCAACTTACATTATTGCCACGCAGGCAAGACCGAAAATATAAACTAATAATTAAGCAATGAAAGTAGAAACGTAGGTAGCTCATCACCACCACAGCAACCGACAAGGCTCTAATTCTAATGACTCGTGGTCTTCTTGGACTTCATCTTCCAACATGTGTAGATTCTTCAACTGTTGATTATTGTTGTTTGGCAAGGGTGAGTACTTAAAGCACTCAACAAGTTGTGCATGTAATGCAATTCCATGTATCTATATGCAAGGCTTATTCCAATGGATAGGCTATCATGGCTATTTTGCAATAAGCAAGATTTATGAACGAATACAGATATAGATTGTAAAGGATGTAAAACAAATAACGATAATAAATAAATTCAGATTTCTAGTAAACCAAGTTTCCAATCCTAAGATAAATTCCATCTTCCACATGGCATTCCGCCATCCCAACCAAGTTGTCCAATTAATTAAGCTAACCCTTAATCAGAATTCCCAGCATTGCTCAATACCATGAGCACGGCTATCCGAATAGTTTCACACTGCAGAGGTTATGCACTTTACCCACGTGATACAACCAAACACCACAAAGGCGAGAGATTATAACAAAGCCTTTACAATGCTCTATCTTAACCCGATACTACCCGCTAAGGTTTCAACATCAAGGGTCTGTAAACTACATCCAGTGGCCCCTCTTGCGCCATGTGAATTACACTCGACCCGGAACTCACACCGACCACGATAGTATCAAAATTAAGACTTTGCAAATTACTCACTAGGTCGCCCATACTGCATATGTGGTTGCATGATTGACTCAGTCAAAGGCTTGCAAGGTTAAGTCCTTAGTGTGATCAAGGCAAGACTTCACATACCATCCGCCCATCGGGCCCACCTTGGCCTCCTCGCCTTGCCACTTGCCCCAATCTAAGTTATCATCACCCGCTTGATTACCAAGCACCACGTGCCATCAACAATTCAACATCGCTATGCGACATGACTCGCCACAACAACTCAATCTCGCCGGTGATCCCACATGACACACAAGTTCATAACATTGTTCCATATTCCGTTAATCAAGATTAATTAACAATGATTCCGACACATGTGATGACGTGGCATGGCTAAGCAACTAATACGGTCTAACCTCCAATGTTGATCATAATTATTAATCAACTATATTAAACCAATCTAGGTGACAATGGTTCATGGCATATAATGACAAGGTAGGGTATAGATCAATCTGTATTTTAGCTAAACCCAATCTAATTTGAAACAATTGTATATTTGAAATATATGCAATATTGTAAAACAAACATAGCAATTTTATAAACATGGGTTCAACATGATCAAAGCACAACTTGCCTTGAATAGGTCCTGATCTTGATCTGAAGCTTGCTCTTGGGTTGCTTGATCTTCCTCCGCCGCCGCACAATTCAACGCCTACGCTGCATCAAAGAGAAAAGCAAATAAATGCCAAAACAGAGAGCAATTGAACTCCAAAATCAATTAAAATTCACCATTAAATAGATCTCAATTTTACAAATTTTAGAAACTGGAATCACTCAAACCGAGTTACGATGCAAAAGATATAGCCTTTGAAGTTTGAAATAAATATCAAATCAGAAAATCAGAAAATCAGATTTAATAGATTTATTTTTATTCGAAAATAGATTATCGGCTATCATGACGTCACGACGACAAGATCGACCGACCAATCGAAGCCGCCACGCGGCTCCCGGGTCCATGGATCGCGCCCACGACCGCCGGTCCACGGCAGACGCGGCCCACGGCGCCGCCATTGGCCGCAGGCTCGACACGCGGCGGCGCCGATTGGTTGCGGCGACGGCGTTAACCGGTGCACCTGATTCCATCGGACGATCGCCGATTGATGCACACGCCGCGAGATCACGAGCACGGGTTTTAGATCCAACGGACGGCGATTAAGGTGGGTTTACAACCACCGAGGACACGCGTCAGATCAGACGCTTGGCCAAGATCCAACGACCGAAGCTTCGCCGCTAATGGCGCCGCCGAGACCAAAATCACGGCGATGAAGACGACGATATCGCGAGGCGCCCGGCGAAGTTCGACGCCGAGACCTTGCGCTTCGCCGCGGGCGAGGAACGAGGGACTCAACGCACCCGTCCGAAGCCTTAAATAGGCGCACGGAGAGGGCGGCGAAGGCGGACACGGACCGAGTCCGTCGAAACACGCGGGCGCTGGGCGGAAGAGTCCGAGGCGAGACGACACACGAACCCTTCATGACGAATGAACTACCGGGATTCAAAGCGACGTGGTCGGATCGATCCGCTCAACCAACTAACTGACACGATCCAAACTTTCCGAACCCAGACGATTTAATTCCGACCGTCCGATTCGATCCGACGCCCATCGGCGCTTAGGGTTTGCGATTCACGCGCGAAAGCTCCGACCGCCCGACGCGAGATCAACTACCGGCGATGCGCACTCCGCCAGGCCAACTGGCCGCACGGCCACGCATCATTACGCAAGACAAGTTGTTGGGCCTTACCAACATCGCTTTCGAGATTTTCAAAAGGTTTTCATTTAAAATAATTCCATAAATTCATTTAATTTGTTTTAGGCAATAAAACAATCAGAAAAATCCAAGAAAAATCTCAAAATACTTTGAGACATTTCGACTTAAATAAAATATTTTTGCTAAAACTTTATTTTAACTTTGTACAGATTTAAATACTTTGAATAAAAACAATAAACTTGAAATAGGAATTAATTCAAATGAATCTAGAAAATCCAAATAAATTCCGTAAAATCACAAATGCATTTTTAAACGATAAAACTTAATTAAGCCAAATTTTGGGATGTTACATCACCCCCACCGATCCCACATCCGGTAAGTTTCTCTTGTACTTGACCTCACAGCGCAGCTGCGTGAAGCTCAAGAGGGTTCTCGACGACGGCGGAAGTGGGCTCAACGCCCTGCTCGCGTAACTTTCGACGACATGAGCATCCCCGCTCGAGATGGGCCAAGCACCCAGCCTTTCCACTGAGTAATCCCCGGCGCCCTTTTTTCCCTGCAGATTTCATTACCCGCTACGCTCGGTACCAAGGATAACTTTCGAACCGAATATATCAACTTCGAGGTAGCCAATTTCGAGACGGCGATCATGCCATCTTGGGAAGGTCCGATTAGCCGATTCATGGCCACACCTCATTACACCTACTCGTGATTGAAGATGCCAGACCCAAAGGAGTCATCGCGCCTGTGGTGACATCACAACTCGCAATGCGACCGAGAGAATCATGAACTTGTCGAATTGCAAGAAGCAGGTACCCAGGCGAAAAAACATCCAGGCTGAGGCTGCCATGCTCCAAGACAAAGGAGAAGTACCGTAAAAAAAGCAAGCCACCTCGGGAATTAAGCCTGGCGAAGGAACCAAAAGGATCATTCTTGACCCGTCTGACACGTCTAAAACAACCGGATCGGGACAGGCTCAAGACAATAGGAAAGTGCGCTCGTCACCTTCCTCCAAGCTAACAAGGACATTTTCACCTGGAAACCATCAGATATGCCAGGTGTACCAAGAGAGGTGATCGAGCACTCTCTCCATATTGATGAGAAGTCAAAACCTATCAAACAATGGCTTCGGCCGTTCTCTCCAGATCGTCGAACGCTATATAAACAGAAATCACGAAACTCCTAGCCGCAGTGTTTCATCAAAGAAGTGTATCATCCCGATTGGTTAGCAACTCGTATTAGTTCAAAAGAAGAATAAAACTTGGCGATGTGCGTTGATTATACCGATCTCAACAAGGCGCGCCCGGGATCCTTTGGGCTGCCCCAATCGATCAGTGGTTGACTCAACCGCGGTTGTGAAATTTTGAGTTTTCGACGATATTCGGCTATCACTAGATTCGCCTAAAGGAAGAAGATCATATCAAGACCTCGCTCATCACGCTTTCGAGCTTATCGTTACACCACGATGCTCAGCAAAGAACGCCGGGCGTGACTTATCAACGGCGATATAACGGTGTTTTCACGCCCACTCGGCGCAACGTGGAGGCGATGTGGATGACGTTGTCGTAAAAACTCGGAAAGGAAAGATCTTATCATTGACCTAGCCGAGACTTTCGAAGTTTAAGGGCTTTCAACATGAAGTCAATCCCGAGAAGTGTGTTTTCGAGTATCTTCGGAAAATCGCTTCGATTTATCGTGGTCACAACGAGGCATTGAAGCCAACCCGAGAAAGTCAAGGCCATATCAAATATGGAACCGCCAACTAGCCAAAAAGACGCCCGTGCTTACAGATGTATGGTCGCTCTAAGGTGTTCATCTCTCGATCGGGTATGCGAGGTATGCCTTTCTTCAAACTACTCAAGAAGCACGATAAGTTCTAGTGGACGCTTAAGAATAAGCATTTGAAGATCTCAAGACCTTCCTAACGACACCTCTCGTGTTAGTCTCGCCAATGCCGTAAGAACCCCTATTACTTTATATCGCGGCAACGGCACATGTAGTCAGCGCTGCAATCATCGTAGAGAGGGAGGAAATGGCTCATGTGCACAGAGTCCAACACCCAGTATACTTCGCTGAAGTCCTAAGTGAGTCCAAGGTACGGATCCACAAGTGCGTAGCTACTATATGCCGACACTTACATCTCGCAAGCTTAAGCACTACTTCCAAGAGCATGTCATTTCGGTAGTCACCTCCTTCCCGACGGAGACATACTCCACAACCGTGAGGCCATCGAGAATTGCCAAATGGGCGCTTGAACTCGGGCCTTTGACATTCAATTCAAACCCCGCACGGCCATTAAATCCCAAGCACTCACGACTTTACGACCGAGTGGGATGTAATTGCAAGACCGACGATTACTAAAGATCTCGAGTATTGGACGATGTACTTTGATGGTTCCTCATGCTCGACGACGGGGCTGGTATAGTACTCATATCACCAAGCGGAGAAAGATTGAGGTACGCCCTCCAAATATTTTTTCCCGCACCAACAATGCCCGAGTATGAGGCACTATTCACGGACCAGACGCCATATCTCTCAAAGATTCGACGATCAAGCGGCTCACTGAGATTCAATGCTCGTGGTCAATCAAGTGTAGAAGGAATGGTCTTGCATCGAGGACAACATGGCAGATATTGTCAAGAAGTGCGCAAGCTAGAAGGCAACTTCGATGGACTCGAGCTCGCTCACGCGCTTCGACGGACAACGGCGTACCATGAATTGGCGAAGATGGGATCCCGCCGGTCCAAGGTACCCGTGGGAATATTCGAGAAGAAATTCATAAACTCACGATTAGCGCCGCCAAAAGCGCATAGCCTAGTGAAAAAGGGAAGAGGCAGAGGTCTTGATTATTACCTGCATTGGACAGCCCATACCGACTACCGACAAGACAAGCTACCCGAGGATCGCGGCCCAAGCCGAGCGGATCATGCGCCAAGCAAGAGTTATGTAGTCATTAGAAAGGAACTTTATCGTAAAAAGCCTCTCGCATATCGCGACGATGCATATCGAGCAAAAAGGGAGAGACTCGCCAAAGAAATCCACTCTGAATTTGTGGGAACCATGCGCGCCATCGACCTTGGCCTGAAAAGCCTATCGTCAAGGGTTCTTTTGGTCGATCACCGTCACAGATGAAGGATGTCGCTTTTCAGACGCCAAATGAACAAGCCAAGACAGAATTACGACTATCCCGATTACATGGCCATCCGCGGTCCGGGGCTCGACATGGTGGGACCTTTAAGAAGGCTCATGAGGCTATACTCATCTCTTCGCTGCTATTAATAAATTCACCAAATGGATTGAGGCCAAACCGCCGCCACCATTACGCCAAAAAGGCTAGAGAATTCTTTCACGAGATCATGGTTAGATTTGGCGCATCCAACCGAATCATCACGGATAATGGCACTCCGCCAGAGGCGATGTATTTCAAGATTGGTGTGAGGAGTCGGGCATAAAATTTGCTTCACACTACCGTGCACCCCAAGTAATCTGACAAAGTTGAGCAAGCTAATGGCATGGTGCTCCAAGGCATAAAAGCGAGAATTTTCGATCGACTCCAATCATATGCTACTCGGTGGTCAAAGAACCGCCTTCAAGACTGGGCTACGAACCACCCTCAGCAGAGCAACCGGCAATACCTTTCTTTCTCGTATATGGCATGTAAGCGGTCTTACCAACCGAGTTAGAATTTGATCCCCGCGGGTTCGAGTTATGATGAGATCGCTTCAAGACAAACCGCCAGAAGACCTCGACAGACTGGAAGAAGCCAGGGATATCGCAACAATTCGGTCGGCGAAATACCTCCAAGGCTTATGACGTTATCATGGGCGCAACGTAAAGAGCCGCGCATTCTCCAAAGGAGATCTAGTCCTAAGGAGGAATCAAAGAAGCGAACATAAACTCTCCCCAAGTTGGGAAGGTCCTTACATCATTGATGAAATAGTTCGTCCTGGAGCTTATAAACTTAAGCGAGAAGATGGATCGGCAATCAGCAATACTTGAAATATAGAACAGCTACGTCGCTTTTTCGCTTAAGTTTTTGTACTTCTTTTTAATCCTTTGTGAATAAAAATTCGATTGAAAAGTCGCTTTCATATAACATCCTTTAAACTCGCCTTCGAGTACTTCGCCTTATGTTAAGGCTCAGTGGACAAGACCCATGAACCATGTCCTGCAGCTCTGGGCCGAGTCGATGAACAAAGATCACCACCAAACCACTCGAAGATGTATACTTTCATTCTCAATCCACATGAAGGAGAAACAGGGAACACTTTTTATGCCATTAAAGGTCAAGAGTCTCTACAATTGACAAAGAAGTATCCTCGACTTCCTCCCTGAGCTCTGCAGAACTCGACTTCACAACATTATGGGCGTAGCCTTCCTAAGGGCCTCAAGATCCACTGGGATAGAGGGACTTGGTGATCGCCAGTGGTCCGGCCGGGTCTGCTAGTAGCCGCCTCCTTCAAAGAGTTCTTGAGCGCCCCCGGGGCTTCCTTTAGCCGAACGACGACTTCACCCTTGCTGAGTGGCCTCTCGCCATCTGGATGAAGCGAACTCAGCAGGGGGCTAGAAGCGCCCCGAGCTGCCACAGAAGCTTCGAGAGCTTTAACCTCTCGCCAAGACGGCATCGCTACCGAAGTTTTGACCTTATAATCTGCAAGGCAAAGCGTTAGAGAGGATAGTAAAGGATCAAGCAAAGATTAGTTGACAGCTACACCTTCAAACTCCTTCTCCAGCTTCGCTCGCGAATCCTTCGTGGTTTTAAGTTTTCCTTCGAGCTTCGAGAAAGTCAATCTGTATCGGGCGCAAACAATGTAAGATCGGTAAGATAGTCGACTGCTTAAAAACATGAAACAACACAAAGATAGCTACTCGGAGGGAGCCGTGATATCCAGCTTCTCCCGCGCAGCAGCGCCTGTTCTCCGCGACGTCTGAAGCTCGGACCGAAGGAATCGCAGCTTAGCCGCATGCTCGGCTTTGACGCGTTCTAAGTCGGCCAGATACTCCTGCCGTGTCCGGATTTCAGGGAGCATCCTTTGAAGGTACTCGGATTTCCGCTCGAAGCGCTCCCCTATTTTCTATAATTATCATGGCAACAGGTAATTGCGTGGCAAAAGGCAGAGCAGGGGCATAACAATCTTGGAGAAATGCTCACCTTGGCTGCATGCGCACAAGCCCTGGCATGGATATAAAAGTCGTCTCTCTCCTTTTGCTCCTCTTCTGGGTCATCCAAGAGCTTCAAACCCTCGTCATCGGCAAAGGCGGTCTCTGTTATTAGTCGGGGGCGAGCAGGGACCGGCGGGACTCGGTGAATCTCTTCAACCTCGGGGGGCGAGCAGGAGGCTAGCTCTGGAGCAACGGGACTCGGCGCAGAAGCAGGGGAAGTAGGAGACGGCGCTGGAGGACTAAGAGGGGCTTCGATACCCCCAGGAGCGGTTTCTCCAGCTGGGGCGCGAGCTTCCTGAGTTTCGACCTCAGCAGGGCCGCTAGTTGGAGACCTGACAGGTGCATCGAGCAAAGGGTCCCTGAGAAAAAGAATCGTCAACAAGCCTGCAAAACAAATAGGAGTCAACAGGGTAGCATACCTGTTGGACTTCCTCATTTTCATCGGGTTTTCTCCGAATAGCCTGACCACTTCGAAGAACCACTCGACCACCGCCGATCGATGCCCCGATCTTATTCGATAAACCGAGGCCTTCGCCCAGATGCGCCGGGGCCACAGTGCTCACCGGCGATAGGGTCGGAGCTCGTAGACGGATCCCAATCTTGGGATCACCGATCGGGCGCTCGGGGCCACGGTCATCTGACAATATTTTCTTCCTTCTTTGTAGCGGGCTCTCGGCTGGAGACCGCGCCGCGCTTCGAGAACAAACGGGCGAGGAGGCATTTCCGTAAGGGGAGGAACACTGAAGAACGCAAGGCAATCCTGAAGATGAAGATCAAGAGTTAGCAGAACTTCAGAGTACGAGGGAACGTAAAATTCTAATAAAATTCGCCTACCTCAGTGAGGGGGCGTGAGATGTTGAAGGATTTCGCACTTGATGATAATATGTCGACGCCGGATGAAGAGTTCTCCACTCTAGTGCATAATCTCTCCTTGGCAGTCGTCGGGCCGCTTCCCGGTTGGGTCATCTTTTCCCTATGTTTAATCCCGATGAACTCACTCCTTCGTGGGTCGGACCCTACGGGCGATGAAGTGGAGGGCCAAACCCACTCCTCGTAAGCCCGCTTATCCTTCAGCCTTCCGATCAATGCCAAGAGTTCGACACTTGATCCATGTCGATGTAATCAGGGTAGAACCTCAGAAATAGACACGCGACTCGCGCCTGAAGGGAGGCAAAGATGACTCGAGGTTGGCACAAGAAACCATTCCCGATGCCACCCCTTATTGGAGGTCTTGACAGAATGGCGGTATCCTTCTTAGCCCTTCCCGCACTGAATCCAATACTCGATAACCATGGGGTCATTTTTGGAGGGATAGGGCTTCAGGAGATAAAGGTGACGAAAGAGGTCGAAATGGGGCTAATGCCTAAAAGCTTCACAAAGGTGGACAAAGAGGAAATTTGAAGGATAGAATTGGGGTTTAGATTCACCAATTCGATTTCATAAAAGAAAAGAAGGCCGCGATGGAAAGAACTGATCGGAAGACCAAGGCCATGTGGAAAAAGGATTCGAAACCACCACCTCCTGAGCGGGAGTCGGGACGGATTCACCGGCTACCGGGTGTGCGGAGATCGTACAACTGCAAGATCCCGCTGCCTACCATGGTTTTCACTTCTCCTCTGCTGTTGTCGAGGTCGCCCAATCTTGTGGTGAAGGCGGAGAAGAAGTAGAGGAAGACATTCTGCGTAAAGATTGACGCGACTCGAGAAGGCAAGAATAGCGTAAGGTTAACCTTGGTGGCGGAGAGTTCAGGGAGACGAGAAGGTGAAAGGAGAAAAAGCACGGTGGAAAGATGAACTGTAGGGCGTCATACGACCTAGTTTTTAAAGAAAGAACAATATGTCTCTACCGAATCGGCGGGAAAAGGCTGCAAAACGTCTCACCCCTTCAGATTCCTCATAAATGATTTGCAGGCCTGTCGCCTCGACTTACGGGGTTTGACAGGATTTGACCGGATCGTGTTGAAGCCACGTCGCCCCCACGATGGGGCTTGTTTCCCACTTACCGTACTAAACGGGATGTGGATGGTTTCCAACTTGAATAAAAACTTATCTTCTTGCGGTATGCCCCACGTTGGGCCTTTGGGTGGTTACCGCATGACGGAATCATGTACCACAAGATTGAGCCCAAACGGGCACAGATCCAAGGGCGTGCTCCACGAGGGCCGATAATGTTGTGCGTCGTTTTAAACAAGTACGCACGCCTTCGGATCTAAATGTGATACGCCCAAGAGAGCTTGTCGAATCCAACATCGCCGAAAGGGTATCACTCGCCATGAGTCGCCTAAACGTGATATGCTCCAAGAGAGTCTAAGCCGCCCGATATCGGGCCGAAAAGATATCACCGCCAAGAGCCATATGAAATCATGATACGCTCCAAGAGAGCCGGGCCATGTTCTTAGGACATGGGTATCATTCGGCCATGAGCCAAGAAGAACCTCGACATGACACAAACTGAATTACGGACTATGCTTTGCAGCAGTTGGACGTAGGACCACTTGGCCAGGGCCACGATGCACTCTCGAATTGGCACTAAACTACGTCCATCGAAAGTCTGAGTTGAACGTCGTCTAGCCTTAAGACGGCGATGGGTGCCGCACGACTCGATTACACGTAGTCGATTTAACTTCGTGTTGACCCTAAATTACGTCTCGCAGTGGACAAACGTGTCATCAAGTTCAAGCCACGGACAAAACCCAGGACGCCGTATAACGGGTCCAATCCACAACCGAAAGGCCAACCAGAGATTCTTCGACAAAAGGTATTTTATTACTTTATACAAAATGCCCTAAGTGCTATGTATGGAAATTATATGCCACAGGAGGATCACGCTTCCCTGCGGTGCTCCCGGCCCAGCACCTCGACGAGGGGTTCCCTAGCCCTGCTAAGGGCGGGCACGACCTCGAGGAGAGTGTTAATTGCCTCGCGGTCGCGCTGCCTCGCCTCTTCCTCCAACAGCGCTTCGAAAGCTCGATCGAACTCCTCCCAACTCTTGACTAGCCTAGGGTCCACCTTCGCTTGATGATACCACCGTGGCATGATGAAGGCTGAAGCTAAAAGCAAAAAGATGGAGGATAGAAAGTGAAGAGATACATTTCCAAGTATTGGAACGCCTTTTTATAGCCAATTCGCATTTAAATCAAGCAAGCGCCGTGATATTAAGCGCTTAAGTCAAGAGATTTGGAGTTAATGCAACTTCATAAGACGAAGAGTTTTTTTTCGGATGAACAAGTTGGCGCAGGAAAACAAGACGACCTCGAAGACTGCCCGATGACTGTCAACGATGAAAATTAAAGACTTCGGGCGGGAAAAGCATCAAATCTACGTTTGTGACATGATAAGAAGTCCGTAAGGCTGCTCGCAATAAAATCTACCCGGTAAAAGATTGCACTTGAAGAAAGCAAAGGTCAGAATTTATGATCGAGTTCTTCATAAATTCGCCTGTTATAAGAGGAAGATTTTCGATTGGATAAGAAAACCAGTCGGGATTTCAGGCAGAGAGCCCCGTAAGCAAATAATCATGAATCACTGGGCCGCTGTGGAATATAGGTTCCAGGGGTCCTCGTATCGCACTCCAAGATGAAGGCCTGAGGGTGCTCTCCACGCCAGGCTTCATAAACCATACGGAAAGGGATATACCCTAAAGGAAAGTTGGATTTATGTTTAGATATGATAGATTCAGTTGTAATCCGAGTCGTTATAAGGTAGATAAAGATGTAAACTCTGTCCTGTAACCAACTAGAATCTCTTAACCGATCAGGACTCTGTAAGCCGCTCCACCCTCACTATATAAGGGGGAAGGCAGGCCACAACAGGGGCAAATGATCCAAGCATAGAGCAATCAAACCATACAACCATCTAAGCCCAGAGTACATAGCGCTTTGAGCAATCTTAGGTCCAAGAGATCTGCATAATCCCAGCACACAGGATTAGGGTATTATCTCCTTCGCGAGAGCCTGAACCTGTCTAAACCCCTTGTCTTGTGTGACCTTCGAGTTTGAGATCGAGCGCCTACCCCATAATTTCATTGCCGACTACAAAAGTCGACAGTCCGACGGAATTTCATCGTCGGACGACCCGAGCTTCGATAGGAGATCGGCACCAGAGTTGCCCTTTCTGGGAATGTACCCGATCTCAAGGTTTTTAAACCACTTCTCCATCTTGCGTACCTCGGCGAGGTACTTCGCCATTGAAGGCTCTGAGCGTACTGGTTGACGACGAGTTGAGAATTTCCTCTCATGACCAGTCAGCGTATGCCCAGCTATTTGCATGTCCGAAGGCTGGCCAAGAGGGCCTCGTACTCCGTGACATTGTTGGTCGTGGGAAAGCCGAAGCGAATTACATACTTCATGTGATCTCCCTGAGGGGTGATGATGAGGACACCAGCCCCCGAGCGCTTAAACGACCTTGAGCCATCAAAGAACATGGTCGAGGGACCTTCTTCCTCGCCTTGTTCGGGGGGCCTCGCTGCCCGCCGACCACGGTCCGCGAGCGCCTACGCATTGATGGTGGAGCGCGTCACAAACCGAATGTCGAATTCGTCTAGCTCCATGGCCCATTTGGCGATGCGGCCTCCTGCTTTCGGGTTCTTCAGGATCTCGCCGAGCGGGAACCCGCTCGGAACGATCACGGCGTTGCTCCTGAAAATAATGCCGGAGCTTACGCGAGGCCATGAAGAGAGCATAGAGCAGCTTCTGGACCTGGGGGTAGCACTCCTTCAGCCCGTGAAGCACTTCGTAGACATAGTAGATCGGCTGCTGCCGGCCATCCCGTTCGGCCACCGAGACGGCGCTAACGGCCTACGCTGCGGCCGAGAGGTAAAGCAGCAGCGCTTCGCCCCGCTGCGGGGTCATGAGCAGCGGGTAGCTCGAGAGATATGATTTCAGCTCGTTGAAGGACCGCTGGGCTTCCGGGGTCCACTTGAAGCCCCGATGTTAGCGTAGGGCCTTGAAGAACGACAGACTGTGCTCCCCGAGCCTTGAGATGAACCGGCTGAGGGCGGCCACGCGGCCGGTGAGGCATTGAACCTGCTTCGTCGATGTACGGGCAGCCATCCTCTCGATCGCTTCGATCTTCTCCGGGTTTGGGCCTACCGAGCCCCCGATCATGTAGCCAAGTACCTTGCCCGAGGTCGTGCTGAAGACACATTTCTCGGGGTTGAGCTTGACTCCATGCCTGTTCAGGTTAGCGAAGGTCTCCGCGAGATCACCGACGTGGTCGGCTTCGGAAGAGCTCTTGACGATGATGTCATCGACATAGACCTCGAGATTCCGCCCGATCCGGGGTCAAGGTCCGGACATCACCAAGGTGCCGACGACGCCGAGCAGAACTCTAAACGAAGCGAAACTCGCCCCACGGTGGTGCCACCGTCGCCGATCGGACCGCTGATCGCGTAAGAGAGGGGATGTTTAGGAGATTGTTCGGGAGCGGAACCCGAAGTCGTGCTCGTTCGGAGACGCCTAGCATCGCGGGGAGATTGTCAAGGAAGAGACACCGGACACGAGGTTTATACTGGTTTGAGCCCCCGAGGTTGGGTAATAGCTCTACTCCAGTCTTGCCCTGAGGCGAAAGATGTATATGTGGTTCGGTGAGAGAGTACAAACAGGGCCCGAGCTAGGGAGTCGCTCTATGGCGCTGCTCTTCTCTGCTTGTTCATCCTTTTTTTCATCGCCCCTTTGGTCGGGGCGATCCGTGGCTTTTATAACCATCTGGGGACCCTGCTGCTTGGTCCCGAGGCTGACGTCAGGATCTCATGGTGAGTTGACAGGTGCTGACGAGAGACGTCAATAGCTGTTGAGAGTCTGACGAGAGCTGTTGAGAGCTTGACGGGAGCTGTTGAACCCTAGTTCCCACGCAGGGGCAGGTAGAGTGCTGATTCCTACGTAGGGAAGAGTTTTTACACAAGATAAATAAAACGTTACAGATGTCTTCTTCTTTGGAGGTCGTGGAGGCGCCGAGGTCGAGGCGTCGAGGTCGAGGCAAATGGTACCTGGTCCTGCGCCTGTGCCCGAGCTCATTGGTCCCGAGCCCGAGCATCGGGAGGGCACCTCCTAGGTCGGAGATGAGCCCTTGGGCCCGAGGAGAACCGCCATGAGACCTCGGGGGGCGCTTACACGTGGCGAGGGTACCGATCCCTGACAGTTTTCATGAAAAATGACTAGTTTTTGACAGTTCTGCAAACCCTGAGTGGGCCCAGAGAAATTAAAAAGATTAAATTAAGGACCAAAACAATATTAAAAAATGAGTCACTGACATGTGGGTCGCCATTGTCCATTACTAAGAATTAATCAAAATCCATAAAAATAGAAAATATGCTTTTTGTGCTGTGAAAGCGCCTTTTCATATTTTTGGGCAATTTTTCGAACATGCAAAATTCAAATACTCATAACTTTTGCAGTTTAGCTCTGAATTCTGTCAAACCGGTTTCTAAATTTTTATAAAATCAAGAACTTACCATCTGTGCAAAAATATTTAAGTTTGACCACTGTTCAAAATTTGAATAAATCCTAGCATATTCCCTATTTGAAAATTTTGACAAAACAACTCCAAAATGAATGAAAGCAACTTTTGAATTTTTCTAAAGCAATAAGCACTCCGTTTCTACAAAGATATTTGAATTTGGATAGTTTAGATAAAACTGCTACTTACGTTACTATTCAATGCATACAACATTCAAATACGAATAAATATTGCAAACAAGTTCCAAAAATTTTGAAACTTGCTTCTAAAATCTACTAAAACCATGAGCCTCTATCTCTACAAAAATAATTGAAATTAAACACTATTCTCACTTATTGCTTTATTACGGTGAATCTTGTCGTAACTTAAAATTCAAATAATCATAGCTTATGTAAATAAATCTCAAAAATTGTAAACCTACTTTCTAAAAATCTTCGTAAATCTAGAACCTTCTATTTCTATAATTATATTTGGAGTTTGATGTTATTGACTTCTTTTTCTTCTTATTGTTGCTTTGCGTTAAAATTGCGCATAGACACCTATGTTCCAGAAACTGCAACTGCCAGCACCAACTCCACCCAGAAATTTAATGGGCAAGGCAAGCAAATCCTTTGATCATGTCATCCTAATATTTCACTTAAGGCTATATTGTTTTCATGAAGCCTATGTATGAATGAATGCCTTATTTTTAGTAAATGAGTAGGTATAACCCATAATAAATGTTGACATGATAACTTTGATAACCCTAAGCTAGATTTAGACATCTACTAATGTCAAATTGGGTATATTCGAATATATACACATTTGCTTAGCCATGCTTAAAAATGAGATAACAAATGATCAGATATGCTATTCGTTATGAATGGAAAGTTTTAGACACTATTTTCTGATGTGAGCGAGATATGGCAATAGCCAGATGTGCGAGCGATGGACTTGCACATAGTGTAGGGGGTAGTGTTCTCACCCAAGTCAGATTAAGGACTGAACGTAGTATTGTACAATAGAAGATATTCAGTGCAACCACAAGTGCTATTATGGGGTAATCTTAACCTATGAAGTTACTCAAGTCTAGTTTCGCACATTGAAAGGCTATAGTAGTACGGGCAATCCCGGTAGGTTTGCTCGAAGGGGTGCCCACACCGAGGTGTTGGGAATAAGGCTTATCGATATAATGGTGTATACCTTGCTAGGGGAAATGGTATGAAAGGATAGACTGTCATGGTTAATGTGTAAATGACAAGGATGGATTGTCATTTGTACTATGTGTGTGAATTTTATTTCCGCTACCAAAGTAAGGGTAAAACATCACCAGGATGGTGCAAAGTTAGGTCTAGATGATGTAACAGTTCATGTCATAGCCGCTTGGCCGCACACAAAAGGAAACGTGAAAATATCAGCAAAAAAGCTGGCCTTGTCTTATGGGTAAAGATAGGGTGTAAAACCTTTCAAAAACCATGCTCGCGGTCATGAGAGACTTGGTGCACTGACAATAGTTAGAGTTTTGATATTTTCACAAAAGGGTGGAACTGACAATATTTGTTGGAAAGTCTTGTTTTAGATTTTATGCCAATGGTTGGCATAGGACGATTCGATGCTCACAATCATAGATGACTGTGAGTTATTACATATTATGCTATTCATATTTGCTATATGTGTGTTTGCTATTGTTGATATTCAGTGGGTGAAGGAATGGAAAACCTCGACAACACATTATATACAGCAGGATATGGGGATTTCACTGATGCGTTCTTCTAAGAGTTTTATCCTTGTCACTTGCCCAAGGGTTGGCTATGGATATACTACTAGATTTTTGTATCTTCTGTTGCACTCTTTTCGGTCTTTTTAGGCCATATTGTATAGCTACCTTCTGCTAATATATGTATAATACTGTGTATGGATGTGATGATAATGTTGTAAATATGCATACTAGCCACTAATTATGGGATTAATACTATATGCACATGAGACCTTCTCAGTATTCCAAGCTAGAAAGGAGGGTCCTTAACATTTGAATTTAAGTATTCACTACTACAGAACAGCACATCACTGCCGGTCAAGGCGCGGCAAGGATTGGTCGGCAAGGATACTGGGATTATCATTGCCGCTCATGAACCAAAGAATGATAGGATTATCACCGCCGGTTCTACCTACAACCGGCAGTGATATTGGACTATCACCGCCGATCAAACCAAAATCCGGCAAAGGATAGGATTATCACCGCCGGCCTCTATCTACAACCGCAGTTGATGATATTTATCACCGCCGTTATACATAAACCCGGCAGTGATATTGTACTAGCACCGCCGGGTTGTACCATAATCCGACGATGATATATATATATCACCGCCGGTTTTCCAAGAACCTGCAAGGACAAGCTTGCATATTTTTGTGCAATATATATATTTTTATATAATTGTTTACGTGTCCATATGTAGTATATAAAGCATCGCTCAAATCATAATTCAAATATATCCATGTATGTATGAAGCATCGTTAAAATCATAATTCAAATATATTAAATTAAACATCACATAATTTGTTTTTACAATGATTTATTTACAAATGTAGCTCGACAACATGTCATCCCGCTCGCTTTGATTTTACAAAGAGTCAAGTAGACATGTCACGCTGCCTAGGCCAGAGGAATGAGGGCGATGAGGCTACTCGTGGAACTCGCCGCTTGGATTGATGATCTCATCATGAATGAATCCGCGACCGTTCTTGAATTGCTATAATTTCACAAGAATAACTTATTGGTTCTCGCTTGGAGCGCTGTTTTGAACAAAAAGGAAGTTAATTAATGATGATATTTGTTAAATAAAAAGGGCATCAAAGTGTAATTACGCACCATGGCTTCGTTATAGCCGACACTCTCCGTGACAATTGAATGCATATTTGTACATACATAGAATGCACATAAATTGTTTCCGTTCTGCCTCATGCATGGAAAGTCATTTATTATTTCAAAATTTTCCTGTATGGACGATACCAACACTTTTCTTGCAGATCGCGCGTAAAGCCCGTGAATGATTTTGAATAGTAATTAAACTTAAATGCAATAGAATGGAATTTTGCTAGAGTAATAACGCAACGATCGAGTTTACTCTATTCAAAGATGTCCCAAAGGTCTTGGTACAGATTAGTTTGTTTTTCCTTGAGTCCAAGACAAAATCCCGCTAGCATCTAATCGATGACGAGGAGGACCCAATGAAACCTACACATATATGTCAACGTAGTCAATTACTCCCACATCGTACGTGTTACGCAAAAATAGTAAAACGATATTAGAAGTCGAGATACGACTTGAAGTTATAGGGTAAAAGTACGGAGGTTTTGTATTGCGACTTCAAAAAGTATTAAATAAATAGTCTTCAACGAATCGTGGATTGTCGCTCACAAGTTTCTCGTTGACGAACCCCGGATCTAGGAATGCTAGATTGTCATTGTTATTTCTTCTACATGTCTGCACTTCTATTCTACATAAGAAAGAAGTTAGAGATGCAATTAAACAAAGATAGAAATGCTCAACGATATACCTATTGCACTTACAAAGTCCATAGTCTAAGTATGTTCACGCCTGTGGCATCTTGTCGGTACAACATATACTGACTCCGTGAAAAGAACCCACAGATGTTATCCCCATTGTGAAAATCTTGCTCTGTATCCGATCGAACGCCCATACCATCGTTGGATCACGCATGTACCATCGATGGACGCGCAGCTTGTTTTGTAAGGTTGTCGAAATGAGTTGGTTCAACCAAACGGTTTTCCCATAACAAACTTCCACCGAGACCTTGCGCAGAGCATCTAGTTGAACATCATCCGCTTGAGCATCCCGCTTTAACGTGTCGGCACTAACTACCGCAAGTATTGCTCGGATATGCGCCGTAGTCCGATATTTTGCAAGGTTCGAAGCCTCGCTCGCCTTTTGCACTTTTGCCATACTCAAGAAAACTTTTGCGCACAAGATCAACTTTAGTCTTCTTACTTGATGGCACCTTTTTAAAGTGAGATGTTACGCAGCGCTTACATGCTTTTTCCGTTCTTCCTCGCCATGTCACCGATAGTTTCTTTTGTGGTTGTCCGGGTTCACGATGGTTGAGATTTCTTCGAGGATCGGTGCCGACCGCCGAGATGTTCCCGTTGTTCGATTCTTTACCGCTTTTGGCGAGGAGTCGGGCTTTTTTCGTTGGTGCCGTGGAGGAGTTGGACTTTTCCCGGTTGGCGCGAGAAGGGCGGAGGTCTCGTGTGGAGAGTGCGGCCGATCATCATCGTCGCCGCCTCATCGTCCGAGCCAAACTTAATCAAGCTCTTGCGCCACGCGAGGAAGCCATTCACGCTTCTCCTAGCTTTTGTTCCCATCCTCGCCAGGATCTCTACCTCCATTTTTCGGTATTGTCGGATGACACCGCCCACTTCGACCGCGAATCCTCGCGGTATGGGCGACGAGCAGCAAAATCGTGACTTCGGCATGGCCAAGCCCCGCCTCACCACCTTTATGGTAATGCCATATGCGCCAAATGTAGCTTGCACGGTGTCGGTTCTTTGATGTCATCCACAGAAAATGCACCATGCTCTTCGAATCCTCGTGGACGCCGCATGCTCTTACGAGCACCGGACCGATGAGCTCGTGGCTTTCACCAGTGGCGGTCGTGAGTCGAGAGCTTTGCACGGCTTGCTCCACACCTTATCTAGTTCCGCTCTTTGTTCCTCTAGTGCTCGCGACAAAGATCTTTTATCCGACGCTCCAGTTGATCTTCTCTTAATCTCTTTGAACGCTTGTACATCCATGCGCCTGCGGGAAGGCTTCTTTCCACGTGACCAAACCAACTCCTCCGTGCGACTGGATGCTCCTTGTTACCTAGGCTATGGTTAGCTCGTCATTCTCCCTTCGTGGCGCGAAGATCCTTGGGAAGACCGCATGTGAGCATCTGTGATTCTCGCGCAAGACTTCTCGCTCTCTATCGCCTCAAGCTTAAGTCGCCATCATCGGAGATAGAAGCACTCCTCCCAAGCAACCGATGCTTCGATCGCTCGCTTAAGGCGCCATTGTAGAATTATACCCTTGCGGGTTATTTCTTCTTCTGACCGATCCCATGCCGGTATTTTCTTCACGCACCCTCCCGCTCCTAGTTTGTGAGGGTGAATATTCTTATCCGCGCTTGATTTGTTCCTTTGACTTACTATGTGAGCTTCTTCGCACTCTTGTATGCCACAAATTTATCCCGTAACTCCCTTAACTTTGGGTACGTGTCAAAACCCTGCGTTTCATTCTTTTTCACATAATTCTTGTTTAGTGTTGTCTTCCAATTCTTCCACGCATTGCACATGATGCAGAGTGCTCGTTTCTTTGCAACCACTCGGTCCCTTGGGGAACCGGAAAACTTGTTTCACTTGTCCCATAATGAGTTCTTCAGTCATTGGGTACCACCCATGGGTCACCTCCGCGCCAATCCATGATCTATAGCCGATGGGCACATCATCCCTAGCAATAACCCGCAGCTGTCTGTCTGACGCCCCAATGATGACTCGTATAGCAGTTCCCCGACCGCCGAGAGCTCCATTATGTTAAAAATTCCCTTAGGCATCTTGTTCGGACCACGACTTACGCGCTGCCTTCGTTGATCAGACGTCTGAGCCTACAATTTGATCTTCCAAATTATTAGTCGTGTGGGCCTACAATGTTTTGGGAACCACGGTGTAATAAAACTTTACCTCACCTACGCTAGTAACGTCAGGTTGGTCCAAGGCAGGATCTTGCAAGTTCAGATAGGACGTTGGGCTATTGTTCGGGCTACCCTTTCCTCCTTCGTCCATATTTGAGGGCCCAACTCCCTCCGGCACTTGTCTTCGTCGGAGGCCATTCCTGGCAAATTTACCAGAAATTTCAAATTAACAAGGTCATTTTTGAAAGACACATACAAATGAAGTTAATCTCGTGAAAGGATGTTTACATATTCCAGGATACATACACATATACATCTTTACAACAGTTCTAAGTTGCTAACATAATTTAGCTAATTTAGCTAACATATACATGATGTTTAAATCTAAAATTCCCTGAATTTAAAAAGTAAGCTTATTGGTAAACTTATTGGGCATTGAGGTATGTTACCCATGGATGTGTCTCTCTACCCCCCTATGATAAGAGGAATTAGGATCTCTTATTAACTTTTTATTTATTGAGCATTCTGTTAGTTTCATCCGTCCCATGTGATAATGGACCTTTATGAATTTATTAACTCTTTTGCATTTCAAATTAACAAGGTCATCACCAAACTGAAAGGGTAATTAAATGAATGCATGTGATATAGCATCAGAAAGTGAAATGGGAAACAACACAAAGTATAACAATTTACAGTTAATTACCAAAGAAGCAATGGCGTTTTACCTCACTAATTGAAAGGCATCCCAAAAACACATGAATATATGTTCAATTCACAGCGATTTGTATATCAAAATTTGCAAAATTAATGATACAATAGTCAAAATTCAAAAATTCAATGGATATTCAAAATTAATGATACCATAATCAACTAATCATGTAAGATGCTCAAAGTCAAAATTCAATGGATATTCGCTATACAGCGAAATGACATTAATAGTTTATTAGCTCACTATCCCACAAGCATGCAGGTCAATAAAACACTTCCATTACGTCAAACCAATATTTTAGGAAGAACTAGGCAAAACTCGTGTTTAACATACATGGCGAGTATCCAAAGATAGATCAATGTTAGACCTCAGAGGCGGAGCTTCACTTTAGAAGCCATTGGAAGCTTAAGCTCCTCCAAAGAGAATGCTGACTACTTGGGCTTCTAATGGAAGTTTAGCCCCTGTGAAATCATGTCTTTGAAAAATTGGCTTAGTAATGAAATTGGCTTTGCAAAGTGGTTGTGATTATGGCATGTGTGGTGCTTGCATCCGCTATATCCGATGATTATTTGATATGCCGTGATAGCATGGTAATGATTCGCTGATGCAATGCACTCGTGTGAGTGGTTGCATGGATCGATGTTGAGTCAAGTCGTGGACTTGTGCTCGAGTTGTTTCTTGTTTATTCATGTGTAGGTGTTGCTCGAGGGCTAACGTGGTCGGCGACAGATCGAACTAGGTTCATGGAGGAACCGAGGTTCGGACTAGATTCGAGAGGAATCGAGGTCTTGGTGGTCGAGGATGTCATGCGGAACATTCGGGCCAGAGAACATGCACATGGAGGTCGGTTAGTCACGTATTTACATGTGGGGTGTACATGCGTGCAAGAGTTGTTTTTGGCTATGTTGGGCCAGGTTGAGATGTATACAAACTCTTTCCATGTTGGAAGTAGAGTTGTATTCAATATCTTTATGTTTGCTCAGTATAAATAGGGGAGGTGTCTCCTGTTTATTTTGAGCGCGAGGTTTTAGGGTTTGTACTCTTTTGTTTGGAGTGCTATAACTAGACTAGACAAAAAGAAATAAAGATCGATTTCTTTATGGCTGAAAAGTTCCCCTGCGGTTGACTTTTCCTCTGTCCAGAAGTATCGGCGGCGACACTCGAGCAAAGGAAATCGGTGCTACAGATGCTCGCTGGCCACTGTGAAACATCGTTCTATAGTATTTCATTGCTACAAGAAACCGTGGATCATTTGTTCGTACGGGATTTGCTTCGGTGCTTGTTTCTGGTTTGTTTGCCCGGTTTTGTTTTTATAGATTGATTCATTGTCTCTCTTGTTTCAACAAGTTTAATATTGATTTGATCTATACAAAACCTTCCTAGAGTATCAACTTAGAGTTCCTAGAAGTTTCATTGGTTAATCTTTTGTAGATTGTGATTTATCACAAAATTGGGGTTTGGTCTGCTCGTCATAATCATCACAAAGATGCTTGCGAGGTTAATAACTTTTTATTCGTAGGTCCGATCGAGTTGATTCTTGTTGGGTTAGATTCATAATTGAATCTAGTTTCTTTAGTTAAAATTTTACACTAATCCAACGGTGGGATCTTCGGTTAATCGCATTGTTTGAGTTTGGTCCGTAACTAGTTTGATTTGGTCTGTAGCTAGTTTGATTTGGTCCGTCATTGTTAGATCGGTTTTCGTTTCAGTCGTATTGCAAAGAATATAACTCCAGATCCATAAGTCCGATTGAGTTAATTATTTTTGTGTTAGCTTCGGAATTGAATCTAGTTTTTACAGTTAAAATTTCATATCAATCTAACGGTTAGATCTTCAGAAATCTTAGTTTTAGTGAACATATATCAGGCTGTCTCGTTTGGTCCGGCGTGAATTGATTTGGTTTTGCTACAGTAGAAATTTGGTCTATAGTACATGTGAAAATTTGGTCTGGCACGAAATTTGGTCCGTAGTACATGTGAAAATTTGGTCTGGCACGAAGTTTGGTCCGGAGTACAAGTAAAAGTTTGGTCCGACGCAATAAGGTTTCTGTTGAGTACAAATTAAGCGATCTAAGTTTGTTTGGGGTGTTTCAAAAATCACAAAAATTTTATTTTAGCTTCCGTGCAATCATTCACCCCCCTCTGATTGCTAGATCAGTATATTTCGATCCTACAAGTGGTATCAGAGCAAAGTTTTTCTAATTAATCTTAACCGGTGATTAGAAATCATAGCAATGGATAGATATTCGACAAAACCTTGTGTTTTCGATGGAGTTGATTTTCAATTTTGGAAGGCCAAGATGGAGGCATACATTCAAGCTCGTGGCTTTGCAATTTGGGAGAAGGTCTACAAACCATATGAAGTGCCCGAGAACGACAACGCCAATGACGCCAATCGCGACATGTTGAAGCAACAAAGAAGGCGCGCAACTTGATCATCCAGGGCTTGGGACGCGGCGACTTGACCGAGTGGTTCATCTTCGATCCGCATATGAGGTATGGAAATCTCTTTGTGACTATCACGAAGGATCAAACATCACAAAGAGGTTCGCCAAGATATTTACAAAAAAGAATATATGCGTTTGAGATGAAACCCGTGAGTCTCAGATGACTTTTTGCACGCTTTAATAAAATTCTTAGCAATTTACGTCTTTGTTAGGGTTAGCTATGACGATGTCGCTAATGCTAGACAAATGCTTAGTGCTTTGGACATGTCAGTGTGGGAGATGAAGGTAACATCTATACAAGAATCTACTATCATGAGCACACTCACATTAGATGTTCTTTACTCTAAGTTGAAGACTCATGAATTAGATGTTCTTGCTAGGAAAGGTAACTCTAAATCAATTGCTTTGATCTCTAACCCTAACATGTCAAATGCTAATTCTTCTTCTAGCTTTGCTTTGTCCTCTTTGTCGCCTTTAACGGATGAACAAATTGAAGAATTTCTGAAGAAGATTTGGCACTACTCTCTTCTCGCTTTAATAAAGCTTTGCGAGAATGTCGATTGAGAAAGAGAGTAGGCGGTGGTCCTCCTAGGTGCTACGAGTGTGGCGATCTCAACCACATTCGTCCGAATTGTCCAAAATTTCAGATAAAAATTCAAAAGAAGAAAAGGACAGGAGGAACGACAAGAAGAAAGCTTCTCCAAGCAGTAGCAATAAGAAAAGAAGTTTTCTGAACCGCAAAGTTGTCCACCGAGTTCTTTCCGCTCTTGAACAAGTCAATTTGAGCGATGTAGACTCGGGAAGTAGTGAAGAAGACACAACAACGCCAACCAAGCGTGAACTTACTGGTTTGTGTCTTATGGCAAGAAGTGATGAAAGCCTTACTGAAGATGACCACGACAGCAACTTCAATGAGGTAGAGCCTTCTTATGATGAATTAGCCATAGCTGTTGCTCGCCTTGGTAAATTGCTTGATAAACGCGATAAGAAAATCAAGAAACATGATTTTATTGTTGAATCATTGAATTTGAAATAGCTAGACTTAAATCTTTGATTCCCGATGATGATGCTTGCAAATCATGTGACTTAATTTACAATGAGCTCACATTGCTTAGGAAAAACATGCTTCCTTGATTGAGCAAAACAAGAAAATGAGAAACATGTTAGACATGCTAGTCGTTTCATCGATGATTTGCATGAGTCAATTTCTTGTTCTAAATGTTCAGTTCTTGAATTGAAATTGAAAGATGCAAATGCTAGAGTTTCTCAAATGATTAATGATCCGCTCACTCATAAGGTTCTTTCATGCTCAAATTGTCGCAAGCAAAAGGCTAAAGTGGACGTTCCATGCAATAATTGTTTAACTCTTGCTAAGAAGGTTGATTACTTGCAAAATTCTTTAGAACGTTTCACTAATGGCAAGAAAAATTTGAACATGATTTGGATCGATCTAAGGTTAGCTCAAACAAGAAAGGTTTAGGTTTTGATCCTTATGCTTCATATGAAACCAAACCTCCCACTGTTGTTCAGGCTCTTTGCAATGACAAAATTGAGATTATTAATGAGCCTAAGAAAATTGTCTTTAAGTCTGCTGGAGTTTTATCCTCTACTATGATGAATGCAAATGTTGCTTCTGCTTCTAAAGCTAGACATCGTGTTAAGTACATTTGCACTCATTGTGGTAGAGATGGACATTTAGTAGATTTTTGCTTTAGACTAGCTAAACAACAAAAGAAAGAAAAGGCTAAGGCTAGGTCTAATCTCGCATGTGCACGCTTTGCTTCTCATTATGTGCCTAGAGTGATTCAAACACCTTTTGTTGCTAGAAACACGGGAAAGTGCAAATCTGATTTTGTGCATATGAATACTCGTGTTGTGCTCATCACAGGCGTCGTGTGTCTCAAGATCGATTCCTAAACACCTCATTTCTAACCCCAGTACTGAGGCCTCGACATTTTCTGCTTCTATGTAGGCTTCTCGCGCGAGGAAGGAGAACATATGGCTAGTGGATTCCGGATGCTCACGCCACATGTCCGGTAATAAAAATTGGTTCTCCTCCTCACTGCATCTCATCTTTGAAAGTGTAACTTTGGAGATGCTTCTTCAAGCTCGATTGTGGCAAAAGTACAGTGCAAAGGTGTAAATGACAAGTTTATGTTTAAAGATGTGGCTCTTGTTGAAAACCTGAAATATAACTTGCTATCTGATCTCAAATGATTGATGAAGATCTTGAGGTATGCTTTAAGAAAAATGAATGCAAAGTGTTAGATGCTTCAGGTGAACTTGTTTTCCGGATTTCTCGATTTGGAAGAGTGTTTAAAGCTGATTTTGATGTATCACCTTCTTCTAAGCATAGGTGTCTAGTTGCCAATGTTTCTAAAGATTTATTCTTTTGGCATCGAGGCTTGGTCACGTTGGTTTTGATCATCTAACACGTGTTAGTGGTTTAGACCTCATTCGTGGTTTGCGTAAGCTTAAGGGTGATAGCGAGATAGTATGCTCTTCTTGTAGACATGGTAAAATGATTGCAGTTCACATCCACCTCTTACTATGGTGATGACAAACGCGCCTGACAACTACTACATCTTGACACGGTTGGACCTTCTCGAGTTCATCTTATGGAGGTAAATGGTACGTTCTTGTGATTGTTGATGATTATTCAAGATACTCTTGGGTTTATTTTATGGCATGTAAAGATGAGGCTTTTAGTCATTTTAGAAGTCTTGTTCTTAGATTATTTATTGATCACCGTGGTCTCTTAGAGCAATTAGAAGTGATAATGGAACTGAATTTAAAAATTCTTCATTTGATCACTTTTGTGTTGAAAAAGGAATTGATCATCAATTTTCATCTCCAAGAGTACCTCAACAAAACGGTGTAGTTGAACGGAAAAATAGAACTTTGGTGGAGATGGCTAGGACCATGCTAGACGAATATCAAACTCCTAGAAAGTTTTGGGCTGAAGCGATATCAACTGCATGTTATGTTTCAAATCGTGTTTACTTAAGATCAAAATTGGGTAAACCGCTATGAACTTCGGTTTGGACATAGGCCTAGCGTTTCTCATTTCAGAGTTTTTGGATGCAAATGCTTTGTCTTGAAATCTGGAAATCTTGATAAATTTGAGGCTAGATCGTTGGATGGCATTTTTCTTGGATACCCTGCTCATACACGTGGCTATCGTGTGCTTGTTTTGGAGACTAACAAAATTGTAGAAACTTGTGAAGTTACTTTTGATGAGACTAGTCCAGGCACTAGTCCAAATAATGCAGGTACAGGTGCATATGTTCAGGGGGAGAGTATTTTTGTTCATGAGGACGATGATGATGTTGAGGATGAGGTATTGGTTCCTACTGTACAACCAACTGTAGCATCTGTGGCACCTACCGCTACATCACATACAGCTGAGCATCCTCAAGCTACAACCTCATATGTACATGCTGAAAATGAAGATGAAGAAGGAGAAGTTTATGAAATTACAGCTCCCTTGCATATTCAAAGGAGGCATCCACCTGAACAGATGATTGGAGATTTAAATGAGAGAGTCACTCGGTCCAGGTTTATTGCTTCTGATACTCATGCTCATTCTGCTTTTGTAGCTTCTTTTGAACCCAAAGATATATCTCATGCATTAACCGCGAATCTTGGATCAATGCCATGCATGAGGAATTAGAGAATTTTGAACATAATAAAGTCTGGAAACTTGTTTCTCCACCTCCTGATTTTAATATTATTGGAACAAGATGGGTTTTCAAAAATAAACAAAGTGAGGATGGTGTTGTTGTTAGAAACAAAGCTAGATTGGTTGCTCAAGGTTTTTCACAAATTGAAGGTTTAGATTTTGATGAAACCTTTGCTCCTGTTGCTAGAATTGAAGCCATTAAAATTCCTTTTAGCATTTGCTGCATCTAAAAGTTTTAGATTGTATCAAATGGATGTGAAAAGTGCTTTTCTAAATGGCTATATCAATGAGGAAGTTTATGTTAAGCAACCACCTGGTTTTGAAAATCCAAAGTTTCCAGATCATGTTTACAAATTGTCAAAAGCTTTGTATGGTTTAAAACAAGCCCCTAGAGCATGGTATGATAGGCTAAAAACTTTTTTACTTGAAAAGGGGTTTACAATGGGAAGAGTTGACAAAACTCTATTTTTACTCAAGCAAGGCAATGATCAATTATTTGTTCAGATTTATGTTGATGATATTATCTTTGGTGGTTCCTCTCATGTTTTAGTGTCTGAGTTTTCAGAAATCATGAAGAAGGAATTTGAGATGAGTATGATGGGTGAATTAACTTACATTTTGGGACTGCAAATCAAACAAGTAAAGGAAGGTACTTTTGTTCATCAAAGCAAATACACAAAAGATTTGCTTCATCGCTTTGGGATGGAAAACTGCAAGCCGATCATGACACAGATGGGAGGCACTTGCACACTTGATCCGGATGAAGATGGTGAGCCGGTTGATCAAAAGGAATATAGAAGCATGATAGGTTCACTTTTGTACCTCACTGCATCAAGGCCGAATATACAATTTGCTGTGTGCTTGTGTGCTCGTTTTCAAGCTTTCCCACGTGCTTCACATCGCCAAGTCGCTGCTTAATTTTCGTGTATCTTCATGGTACTCAAGAATTTGGCATATGGCTTTACGCTTCCTCATGTATTAGTTTAAGAGCATTTTCGATCTTGACTTTGGAGGTTGTAGAATTGATAGAAAAAGTACATCTGGTACATGTCACTTCTTGGGTAATTCTCTTATTGCATGGTCATCTAGAAAACAATCTTACATTGCACAATCAATCATTGAATCTGAATATGTAGTCTGCTGCTAGTTGTTGTACTCAAATTCTTTGGATAGTAGCTACACTTAAAGATTATGGGGTTAATTTGGATAGTGTTCCTCTTTATGTGATAACACTAGTGCAATTTGTATTGCTAAAAACCAGTGCAACATTCTAGAACCAAACATATTGAGATCGATTTCACTTTCTTAGGGATCATGTAGAAAAGGGAATTATTGTGCTTCATCATGTGGATCTTGAACATCAATTGGCGGACATTTTCACAAAACCTTTGTCTTCTTCTCGTTTTGCTTTTATTCGGGAGAACTTGGGGTCGTTCATCCAATGGGTTTGTTTTGAGGGGAGTTTTGAAAAACTTTGTAATAGTTTGTAACATACTTTTATTTTGTGTGTTTCTTAAATGAAAAACAAAAAAATGAAAAGTAATGAGCATTGTATTTCATACATCTATGTCATTTGAAGCCATGTTTATGCTACAAGGTCTTTGCAACTTCATATTTATGCATATATGGTGTAGTTTATGTCATGACTATTTAATTGGAATGACAAACTTGAATTAAATCTTGTCATGGTTGAACTTTCTTGGCTATCTTGATTCTGCTCAAAATGCGCTAAATATGAAATTTATCAAAATTAAGTGCTAAAGCTTAAAGAGTGATTGTTGATAAATGCAAGATCAAGGTTATGTACTATCGCACTTCTTCTTTACGAGACTGCTTATCATTGCATTTTGATATGAACTTGGAAGAGGTTGTGTATGACCGAAACCATGAAACCTTAAGCTTTTAATTGCTTGGCATGGTTGAAAAGTAAGGCTGATGGTGCATATAATTCCTTGCAATTGTTATTGTTGCAATCAATCAATGAATCAGTTTTTCCAGCATAAATAAAGTGCACAAAAATTTAATGTTTTTAGGTTTTGAGGTAGTTGAGTAAGGGAGATCATGCCATGCAATAAATTGTTAATAGTACTTGATTTCTAGTTATGCTTACTCTACATTGTTTATGTGTAGATTTGAGGGTGCAAGTATTTTTGATAGCATGGCTTGGTGATGAATTTGCAACATTTGTGGATGACATAGAATGCTCATGACAAAAAAAAATATCAAACTTAAAAAAATTCTCTCTTTTGTATTCTTGATGAATCCATTGTCAAAGGGGAGAATTTTGCTACTTTGGAGAATTTGGAGGAGATTTTTGGAGAACTTTATACATGCTTTACACATGCACATGTTCTTGTACAAGTGGTATTCAATCATTCACTCACACTTTTCTTCTTAGGGGGAGATTTTTCTTATTTTCACCTAGGGGGAGTTTTTCACTTTACATATTTGTCAAAGGGGGAGATTTTGTGTTTTTCACTTTGTCTTTTGATTTTAGAACTTTTTGATTTCAAAAACATTTCTTGTGAGATGAATGCCAATGTTCAATTCTAAGTGGTGTTGCCAATGTTTTCATCAAGGGGGAGATTGTGAAATCATGTGCTGAAAAATTGGCTTAGTAATGAAGTTGGCTTTGCAAAGTGGTTGTGATTATGGCATGTGTGGTGCTTGCATCTGCTATATCGATGATTATTTGATATCTTTGGTGATAGCATGGTAATGATTTCGCTTGATGCAATGCACTCGTGTGAGTGGTTGCATGGATCGATGTTGAGTCAAGTCGTGGACTTGTGCTCGAGTTGTTTCTTGTTTATTCATGTGCGTGTTGCTCGAGGCTGACGTGGTCGATGACGGACTGGAACTAGGTTCATGGAGGCGAGGTTCGGACTAGATTCAGAGAGGAATCGAGGTCTTGGTGGTCGAGGATGTCATGCGGAACATTCGGGCTAGAGAACATGCACATGGAGGTGGTTAGTCACGTATTTACAAACATGTGGGTGTACATGCGTGCAAGAGTTGTTTTTGGCTATGTTAATAAAGTTGAGATGTATACAAACTCTTTCCATGTTGGAAGTAGAGTTGTATTCAATATCTTTATGTTTGCTCAAGTATAAATAGGGAGGTGTCTCCTGTTTATTTTGGCGCCGAGGTTTAGGGTTTGTACTCTTTTGTTTGGAGTCAGAACTGGACTAGACAAAAAGAAATAAAGATCGATTTCTTTATGGCTGAAAAGTTCCCCTGCGGTTGACTTTTCCTCTGTCCGGAAGTATCGGCGGCGACACTCGAGCAAAGGAAATCGGTGCTACAGATTGCTTTCGCGCTACTCTGATAAACATCGTGCTATAGTATTTCATTGCTCTGATGAAACCGTGGATCGCTGTTAAATGCGGGATTTTCTTGGTGCTTGTTTCTGGTTTGTTTGCCCGGTTTTGTTTTTATAGATTGATTCATTGTCTCTCTTGTTTCAACAAGTTTAATATTGATTTGATCTATACAAAACCTTCCTAGAGTATCAACTTAGAGTTCCTAGAAGTTTCATTGGTTAATCTTTTGTAGATTGTGATTTATCACGAAATTGGGGTTTGGTCTGTTCTCGTCATAATCTGTCACAGCATGCTTGCGAGGTTAATAACTTTTTATTCGTAGGTCCGATCGAGTTGATTCTTGTTGGGTTAGATTCATAATTGAATCTAGTTTCTTCAGTTAAAATTTCACACTAATCCAACGGTGGGATCTTCGGTTAAACGCATTGTTTGTGTTTGGTCCGTAACTAGTTTGATTTGGTCCGTAGCTAGTTTGATTTGGTCCGTCGTTGTTAGATCGGTTTTCGTTTCAGTCGTCTTGCAAAGAATATAACTCCAGATCCATAAGTCCGATTGCGTTAATTCTTTCTGTGTTAGCTTTGGAATTGAATCTAGTTTCTACAGTTAAAATTTCATATCAATCTAACGGTTAGATCTTCAGAAATCTTAGTTTTAGTGAACATATGTCAGGCTGTCTCGTTTGGTCCGGCGTGAATTGATTTGGTTTTGCTACAGTAGAAATTTGGTCCGTAGTACATGTGAAAATTTGGTCTGGCACGAAATTTGGTCCGTAGTACATGTGAAAATTTGGTCTGGCATGAAGTTTGGTCCGGAGTATAAGTAAAAGTTTGGTCCGACGCCTTAATAAGGTTTCATTGAGTACAAATTAAGCGATCTAAGTTTGTTTGGGGTGTTTCAAAAATCACAAAAATTTTATTTTAGCTTCCGCGCAATCATTCACCCCCCTCTGATTGCTAGATCAGTATATTTCGATCCTACACCCCCCCTTTGTGTTGAGATCAGAAGCCCCTCTCCCTCAGCTTCTAGAGGAAGCTAGGCTCTCCCAAACAGCGCGTTAGTACCCAAAAAAATAAGGGCTCATCATATATTCTGTGGACATCATACATACAGGGGAAAAAGGACTAACTGCTGCATCAGGAGAAGTATGCTGTGTGCAACACAGGCATGTAGACACAGGATAACATTAACATCATACCTTTTTACAAAATCTTCATAGCTATGAGCAGCAGCAGTGTTAGGCCCGTTTGAGGAGGGGGGAAAGACAAAAATTCATGATACAATGTATATCAAAATTTGCAAAATTAATGATACAATAGTCAAAATTCAAAAATTCAATGGATATTCAAGGGATACTCCATCTCCTGCCACGACTGCCGGCCGCCTATTGCCCCCTCCCTGCTTCCGACGACTTCGGTGCGAGGAAGAGAATCTATACCTTGCGCGGCTTCGGGACGAGGACGACGTGGCGGTGAGGTCGAGGCGACGGCCGGGGCGAAGCGAAGCGTCGGCGGGGTGATGCGAGGCGACGAAGTGGCGGCGTGAGGTTGAAGTGGAAATGAGGGGCTGAGTGGCTCGGCGTTCGAATTTATAGGGTTAGAGTATCACCTTGGGTCACAACAAAAACCGGCGGTGATAAACTATCCTTCTTAGGATAATAAATAGAACCGGCAGTGATAGTTGAATTATCACTACCGATTCAAGCTCAACCCGGCAGTAATATCTATTTTCACTGCCGGTCCAATATAAAACCGGCAGTAATAATTACCTTGTCACTGTTGGTTGTGTCTACACCCGGCAATGAAAGTATTTATCACTGCCGGTTCAAAACAAAAACCGGCAGTAATACTTGATTATCACTGCCGGGTTAAATACTACAAAACGGCAGTGATAAATCACTTCATTGCCGGCTTAATGAGACAACCGGCAGTGATAAGCTCCGATCAATTATGTCAAAGTTTTCAAAGGATGATTGCTTTGGGATTTTTTAAATCCTATCAATTTTTATACAAATTTTCTGCAAATTTTTGGAGGAATACTTCAGGACATGTAATATTTGATTTAAATATTTCCCCTAAGTTTTGACAAAGTTGTAAAATTATAAAAATCCAGATTGCTCATTGTTTTCATAGTTTTAATATTTCAAAATAAAAAAATCCAAATTGCTCACTGTTTTGAAATCCTATCAATTTTTATCCAAATTTTCTGAAATTTTGGAAGAATACTTCAGGACATGTAATATTTGATTTAAATTCAAACAAATGCAGAGACCAACCATCGCTTCAAAAATTCACACAAATACAAAAACACACAGATGAAGTTGAATTCACACAAATTGATACATATGACAAAAGAATACATTAATTGTTACATATGAGAAAAAACATGTATTTAATTAGGACAACTAAGCTACGATTAGACCTTCGTCATGATCGCGGCGTATGTATGTAACCGTCCTCACTCTCTTCCATGAGACCGAGGTCAACGTCCTCTCCGAAAGGAGGAAGCTCATCGAATTGGTTGTACTCTTCCTCATCGACAACATTCTCAACCCCGACAATCCTTCTTTTTCCTTGAATAACCACGTGGCGCTCCTTGTTAGCTGGATCGGTTACAAAAAATATTTGTGTAACACAATTAGCAAGTACGAATGGTTCTTCTCTGTATCCGACCAGTTTTAGGTCCACGGTAGTGATACCGTACTTGTCGATGTTCATGCCCCTTGGAAGTCTTACCCATTGGCACCGAAAGAGAGGGACCTTCAAAGGTCCGTAATCAAGCTTCCAAATCTCTTCTATGAATCTGTAGTAGGTTTTCCTATCTTCGTTGCTGTCGTAGGCATCTGTACGGATACCGTTATTTTGGTTGGTGCTCTTTTTATCTTGTGCTCTTGTATAAAAAGTAAAACCATTTATATCGTATCCTTGGAATGTCCGAATTGTAGTGGGCGGTCCCTGAGCCAACACTTTCAACTGAGCGCACTCTGTCTCCGTATGCATCATGTGCCTACGCAACCAATCGCCGAAGTTATGTCTATGCTCTCTCGCGATCCAACCCTCTGACTTCGTTGGGTTTGTTCTGGATAGCATGCTCTTGTGCATGTTGACATACGGGGCCACCACAACTAATTGTCCCAAAACTGCGAAATGTGCTTGTGTGAATGAAGCTAGATTGTTTGTACGGAGTGATTTCTCGCCCAGTGTCCCTTTTCCCTGTAGCCTACCCTCATGTCGTGATGTAGGCACACCAATCGGTTTGAGATCCATGTAATCAACGCAGAACTCAATAACCTCCTCGGTTCCCCAACCATCTGCAATGCAACCTTCCGGCCGATGTCGGTTACGAACATATTTCTTTATAACCCCATGAACCTCTCAAAAGGATACATCTGATATAGAAACACGGGACCGAGAATCCGTATCTCTTTCACGATGTGAACAATGAGATGGACCACAATATCAAAAAAAGATGGAGGGAAACACATCTCGAGCCTGCAGAGAGTGTGGACCATGTCTTCCTGTAGCTTATCTAGTTTCAATGGATCGATGGCCTTCTGTGAAATCGTGTTGAAGAATGAACACAACTTTACAATTGGGTCTCGTACTTTCTCTGGCAGAACACCCCTAATTGCAATTGGAAGCATCTGCGTCATCATCACGTGGCAATCGTGAGACTTCATGCCAATTAATTTTAAGTCTTTCATTGAGACTAGTCTCTTTATGTTGGCAGAGTATCCGGACGGAACTTTCACTCCGTGCAAGCATTCGCACAGCTAATTTTTCTTTCTTGCTCGAGTGTAGCAGTGCGGGAAGGTACTTTTCCCTATATCCATGTCTCTGTAATGCAGCTCCTTCGTGAGTTTCATATCTTCAAGGTCCATCTGTGTTTGGAGAGTATCTTTTGTTTTGCCAGGTATATCCAGTAAGATACCAAGCAAGCTGTCACACACGTTCTTCTCTATGTGCATAACGTCGATTGCGTGTCGAACTTCCAAGTCTTGCCGATGAAGGTAGGACCCAAAATCGATCTCTTTTTCCACAAAGGAGCCTTATCACGGAACTCGGGATAGATGTCTGCCTTCTCCCTTTCCGTGGATAATTTTAAGATCCTTACATTTGCAAATATCTCTCTCGATGTGATTCTTGAAGCTAAAGCGGTCTCCTTTGTCCCATCAAAAGCTTTCTTATTATTGCGGTATGGGTGATCCTTGCGGAGGAACCTACGATGCCGCATGTAAGACATTTTTCGACAGTTCTTGACCACCACCTAGTTTGTACCATCTAAGCCTTTGGGCGCATCCATTGAAGCCTTTTGTCGTCTGGCCCGACAGGTTACCAAGGAAAGGGTAATCATTGATGGTTACGAACAACAATGCGCGTAGGATAAAGTTCTCTCTTTTATACTCATCCCATACCCGTACTCCATCGTTCCACAAGATTAGAAGATCTTCAACCAATTGTTTGAGGTACACATCGATATCGTTGCCAGGTTGCTTGGGCCCTTGGATCAGTAGTGGCATCATAATGTACTTCCGCTTCATACAAAGCCAAGGAGGAAGGTTGTAGATACATAGAGTTACCGGCCAAGTGCTATGACGACTGCTCATGTTACCGAAAGGATTCATCCCATCCGTACTCAACCCGAAACTTATATTCCTTACATCATATGCAAAGTGCTTCTTATATTTTCTGTCGATGTTCCTCCATTGCACAGAGTCAGCAGGGTGTCTAAGCATTCCATCGTTCTTACGCTCTTGGTGCCATCGTAGCAATTGGGCATGCCTTTTGTTCGCAAACAATCGATTCGAGACGGGAATTATAGGAAAATACCACACCACCTTACGGGAGATCTCATCTTCTTACGCTTCACCCGACATCTTCATTATCGATGTCATCATCGTTGCCCTTATACCGCTTTGCTTTGCAAACAGCCACGACCATCAAGTCCGCAAACTCATTGCGATACAACATGCAATCGTTTGGACATGCGTGTATCCTTTGTATTTCCAATCCCAGCAGGCGGACAACCTGCTTGGCACGACACGTACTTGTAGGCAACACGTTACCCTCGGAAGCAAATCCCAAGAGACATAAGAGCTCGGTGAAGCTCTTATCGGACCAACCATTGCTTGCCTTCAACTACGATGAGTGTAAGCACGGTCCGCAATTTTTGTGCTCCTCCTTGCGGCACTGGGTACAATGGTGTCGTGGAGTCTGTACCATATGTTGGAACTTTTAAAACTCTCTTTCACTCGTGAAGTCTCCTCCCATCACGCAACATTTGATCGGATCGTCGTCGTGGTACGCCGACAAGCGTATCTTCAATCGCCGTCATACCGTTGTCTCCGTCATCTTCAATAATGTGTTGCCCTTCATGTACAATCTCATCTTCGCCGTGCTTGGTCCAGCGGTATAGCTAGCCTTGAAACCTCTTGAAGCAAGTGTGCGTATCGACTCTATGGTAGAAAACGACTTACGATTTTTGCGATCAGCGTATGGACAACACATGTAGTCCGCGATTCTTCGACTTGTGCGCGCCACGTTTAGAAAATAACTCACACCATTAAAAACTCGCCCATAGCGGTCCGTGTCATACATCCACCTTGGTCCATCTACAATTAATTAAATCAAACATTACATACGCATATAATTGCAAATAACAAATAATTGTAAGCGATTAGATTTAAAAACCTATGTAGCAATTTTGACTATATTAAAATACATCAACCTTTTTCCGTTATGTAAATATCCATGTAGCAATTTTTAGTATTGTAAAAATGAAAATAATTGTAAATAGTTAGGATATATTTAGACTATATCAAAATATATCAATCTTTTTCATTGCGTCAATATCCATCTTGCAATTCCTTATTATTTAAAAATTTAGAAAAATTGTAAGTACTTAGGATATACTTTGAGTACATTAAAATATATCAACATTTTTGATTAGGTAAATATCCATCTAACAAGTTTTATTATTTCAACATTTGAAAATACATGAACCTTTTTCATTATGTAAATATCCACGTGGCAATTTTTTATTATTTACAAAAATAGAGATCAAATTACTAACCTCGAAAAGAGTACAATACAAATTTTAACAAATTTTTCGGCAGCAGATCGTCGCAATCTACAAATCGAGCAAAGACAGGCGCCTCTCTGTCTTTGCTCGATCGGTCGAGGCGGGGTCTCGATTATATAAGCGACTTATCACTGCGGTTCTGCGCGAATCGTAGTGATAAGCTAATCTTGTGCGAAAAACATATTCGCTGGAAGATAATATCACTTTGCCGGTTCTAGTCACAACCCGGTAGTGAAAAGGCAAGTATCACTGCCGGTTTAAGAACGACCCGGCAGTGATATATCTCTGCCGGTTGTTTTCTCAAACTTGCAGTGATATCTTGCTTTTTACTGTCGGTTGGTTGCATGAACCGGCAGTGATAAGTTCTCCCCCCAACTTAACTTTCGAACCGGCAGAGATATGTTATCACTGCTGGCTCGGTCCTAACCGGCAGTGATATGCCGGCAAGGATTGCCTGTTCTGTAGTAGTGATTGCAGAAACCACCCAATACTTAGAAGTATAAATCATGCATGTGTCCAACCGTGAGCAAAACTATACTTAACAAATGATCGAAGTTGTACGCAATTATATAGTAAGATAGTACTAGAAATTAGATGAATTCTGTAATCGTGAAGATTGACCGGACATTTCGTAGGAAACAAGCTAGGCGCAGATTACATATATCATTAAATATAAGCTTTAGAAGAAATATTGCAGCAGAAACGCTGTCTGTCACATTCGGCGCAAATTTCAATTGTAAGTCAATATTGTTAAGGAACCTCGCTATCGAATAGTCCGGGGTTCCCGAACAGATCTGAATTGGAGAACAAAAAGAGAGAGACACGTGTTTAGGGAGAGCAACAGCGGAAATTCTTTATTGCTAATGATTTCTTGTACATAGGGGGACCCCCTCCTCCTTTCATAGCGCTCACCTAGGGTTTAGGCTTAAGGGACCAGCATGGGCCTTCATGGACCATCAGGGTTTCCCAACACTCCCCCTTGGGCCCTTTGCCGCGGGATGCATATGCCTCATTAAAACTCCAGAAAAACCCAGTGGGAAAAATACTTGGAGAAAGAGTACATAGCATACGTTTACTATGTTGCACGAATTGCCTCGTTAAAAACCTTATGCAAGAAAACTTCATGAAAAACTTGCTAAGGAAAAGAGTACAATTCTCCCAACTTCAATTGCTAATCTTGAGATTCATGTTGGGTATTCATAATTCATCTTGAGATTTATGTGGGAGTATCTCAAATATCTCCCCCGAAATCTGCACTTCTCTAAGTCTCATCATCCCAATTCCTTTCACGCACCTTTCAAAGGTAGATGCTGGGAGTGATTTAGTGAACAAATCTGCAAGATTTTCACATGACTTAGTATGCAATATCTTGATCTCGTTCATCTTATGCAATTCGTGAGCATAGAAGAACTTGGGGTTGATATGCTTCGTGAGATTGCTCTTCACATAACCCATCTGTGCTTGGGCAACACAAGCTGCATTATCTTCATAAATTATTGTGGGAGTTTGCTCAATGTTCAAACCACACGACTTCTAGATGTGGTGAACCATTCTTCGGAGCCATGCACATTGTCGGGACCCGAATCTGCAAATCCGGACCCTCTGTGTATTCTGTGCGATCCGAGGATCACGCTAGCACACCTGATCATCTGAGGTTGCACATTCTGGACATTCACAAAGATATAAGAATAAATAGTGCAAACATGTATATAAATCGAGTTATGCGACCTTATGGTCTCCTTACAGATAAGTCGACCACACAGGCTTACATTATTCAAAGTAAAGAAATAGCAATGGAACATAAATAAAAGTGTCGTGGAAGCCTTCATCTTGCCACAGAGCAACCGAGTGAGCTTGCCCCTAGTTCTTTGGCATCCTCGATGTACTCTTCCTCCCATCTTTGGTGTAGACTCCTCCACCGATGTTGGGTTTGATAAGCAAGGTGGGGTGAGTACACAAGGCACTCAACAAGTAATGCACAAAATGCGGCGCTATTACTATATGCAAAACTTATTCCAATGGATTGGCTTAAATGGTTCTTTTGCATCAAGCAACATTTTTGAACTAGTATCTTGTTTAGATTAAAGCAGTGGCAGAGATATAAATAATACTAAACTCAAATGGTTTTTCATTGAAGATTCTCGACAATGACCTTAATGATTCATTTCCAACAACGGCACATAGCCACCCTTCCCACATTTTGTTTAGGAAAATCTACCCTTGATTTGTAATCCCGAGCAATGCTCAATACCGTGAGCACGGCTATTGAATAGTTTGACACTCTGCGGAGGTTGTACACTTTACCCACAAGATCTGACGCTCACCACACGGTGATTGTCCGCAACAAAGCTTTTAGGAACTTCTACCTTAACCAGAGAACCTCTCGGTATTGCCTTCACTATCACTTCCCTCACACAGAGCGAAGTATAGGACCGGCCAATCACCGTTGGATGGTCACCAAGCCGTAGCACAGTCGCGCCCCATACAGATACACCCACTGTGTCTTGTCACCCGAGTATCGGAGGAAAGATATCGAACCCTAGTCAACTAGGTGCATCCCATATCGGACATGTGGTTGTGCGGGTGACTCGGATCAAAGGCTTGCAAGGTGAAGTCCTTAGCCCGGCCAAGGCAAGACTTCCAACACTCAACGATGGCACACACCCAATGTGGCACACAGACTCACATCACTCATCAACCCAATGCCACACAGGCCCACAGCACACTGACCTCTTGCCACTTGCCCCAGTCTAAATCTTTTCCCACCAGTTGATTATTGTGCAACACATGCCAGCAATAACTCCACATCGGTATGGAACCACACAGGTCGCGGTACCTCAATCTCATCATATGGCATCATCACACCACTTTTCAAAATACATTCAATATGTCTTTAGTCAATATTGTAGCATTTTCGAAAGATCACTCATGATTCATTGCAAGGCTAAGCATCTACTCACGGTCTAGCCTCCGTGTTGGCACAATATTAGCATCCAACTAATATAATCAAACTTAGGGTGACAATGGTTTAGGGCATACAATTAATAATTCAAGGTGGCATAACAAAATGGGTTGATTATCTACATTATCCCAAATCAATTTAATTTCATTTTAAATAATTAGCATGCATAGTTTCAAAGCATAAATTACATTTTAAAATCTGGGATCAAAATGATCAAAGCATCACTTGCCTTCAAAGAGTTGCTGGTCTTGTTCAAGCTTGGTCTTGGCGACTAAATCTTCCTCGAAACTTTCGGCAAATTTGCGTCTCTGCGTACAAACAAAATATGCAATAAATAACTAATACAGAAGACTAAATGACCTCAAAATTCAAATAAAATTCACCATTAAATAGCTCATAATTTTATGAATTTTTAGAAATTTGAATCATCAAATCCGAGTTAAAATGCAAAAGTTATAGTCATTTGAAGTTTGAATAAAATCGAAAATACGAAATTAAGAAAATCCGATTTTTAAAATATTTTTACACTGAAATTCGCATTTGTGGCGTCGGCACCCGTCATGATGATGTCGGCCAGAAAAGAAATTCGGTCGAAATATTTTTATATATAAAAAATACATGGCGTCATCGCCGCGTCATCTCGACACGTGCACGCCCGGAGGGCGCCACGTCGCTCTGATCTATGGGTTGGGTCCACGGGTTGGCCTGGTCCACCGTGGACGGCGGCGGCGCGTGCTCGTGCACCGGTGACGCAAGCCGTGGCGTCGGCGACGGCTCGCAGCCAATCCCAACGCGACACGCGGCGCTAAACTAATCGCGAAACTCGATTCAATCTCGTCGCCGATATAAAGCGAGCGGCGAGATTCATGCGACTTTTCGCCTCACCTCTACCGCGGAGCCAACACGTGGCTTCACGTGACACTTGGATCTAGATCGAGCGGTCCACGATTACTCGGGTGACGTCGGCGAAGCGGCGCGGCGACTCCTCGGTTTCCGCGGCGTCGCGCGTCAACACGAGGCGGCCCGATGCACGTGCGATCTCATCCACTCGATTCAAGCGGACGGCGCGATGAGCCAAGGCTATCGGCTCTAGCCTATTGCGGCGCGACACGCGGCACAATCCAAGGCAGCCGACGCGCATCCGACGGGTGTGACCTTTACGCGACGCGGTAAAAAAAATAAACCCTACGATCTAGATCTAACGGCTGAAATAAACTAATCGTGAAACTAATCGAAGCAATCTAAACCGTTGATTAGATCAAGCGGTGAGGGTGAAGATGAGGATTACCGTTGATTGGCGACATGGATGAATGCAGTGCGTTGGCGCGATCGGACGGTGGGCGGCTTCGGTGGCGGCGATGTCGCGGTGGCGCAGATCTTGCGGAGTGGATGAAGGCGGCGTGCAACGCGGTGCTGCGGGCTTCTCCGCGTGATGAAGTGGTCCATTCGATGCGGTGGCCGGTGAACTCGGGAAGGGTCGAGCACGGCGGAGCGGCTCGGACGGCGATGGGAGGAAGCGAAAACAATGGTGGCGAAGGAAGGCAACCACTGGCGAGCTCTCACGGGCGCTAGAGGAGTCTCGTCGTGCGTGCGAGAGTCAAAGATGCGGGCGAAGGCCTCTGCACGGCGCCTTCAGCGGGACTTAAGGGCTGCCTCGGCGCGCGCGGCGGCGGCGGAAGTCACGGCCATCAACGCCACGCTCTCCGATGATCTCGCGGGACGGCGGCGTGGCGCGATCACGTGCGTTCGGCGGCGATGATCAGAAGGCTCACGCGCGACGGGCGACGTGGCTGCGCGACAGCGTGCGATCCGGATCGGACGGCTTAGGTTAAGCGGCGCTAGGGTTTGGCGGGCGGGCTGCGTGGGCGAGTCACGAGTGGGCGAAGCACGCGATCTTGGGCGACCAGCGATTTCGCCCGGACAACATTCAGGATTTTAAATCCTTTTGAATAAAAATAATTCGGAAATTAGTTTTGGCCAAAGAAAGTAGTAAAAATTTACGAAAAATTCGGAAAAATTGGAAAATACTTTGAGATGTTTGGAACTCCATTAAAATATTTTCAATAAAACTTTGCAAAAACTTTTCCTTTATTTAATTTGTTTTCAAGAAAGGCTATATTTGAATAATTCCAAATAAATTTCAATAATTTCAAAATTTCTCAAAAATCAAAAATACTTCAAATTTTAAATTAGAGCAAAAATTAGGGTGTTACAAACCTCCCCCCCTTAACAGAATCTCGTCCCCGAGATTCAGGGCTGTCTACAGAAATAGGTTAGGAAACTCCTTCTTCAGATCTTCTTCGCGTTCCCACGTGGCTTCACTTTCCGAGTGGTTGCTCCACTGAACTCTGCAGAAACGTGTTGACTTGTTCCTTGTCTCTCTGTCCATTACGTCCAGAATCTTCATCGGATGTTCTTTGTAAGTCAGATCTTCTTGCAGCTCAATTGCCTCCAAAAGTGTTTGCTCTTCAGGTACTCGAAGACACTTCTTGATTGTGATACATGAAATACATCATGCACTCCGCCAAAGACTGTGGTAACTCAAGCGATAAGCAACTTCACCTGCGGCTCAAGATCTTGAATGGTCCGACATATCTGGTGCGAGCTTCCCTTTGCATGGAACCTTCGACTCCTTTGAGTGGCGTTACTCTAAGATACACAAAATCTTGGGTTCAAAGCTCGGTTCCTGCGACGGTTGTCGGCATAACTCTTTTGCCTTGATTGTGCAATCTTCAATCTTTCCACGATCGAGGCAATCATTCTTCCGCTTCGAAGAATGTACGGTCCAAAGACATGTCGTTCGCTGTCTCATTCCAATTCAATGGTGTGCGACAGGACCGACCATACAAAGCTTCAAATGGAGACATCAGTAAACTACTTTGATAAGCTGTTGTTATAACTAAACTCAAAGCATAAGGCAAACACTTGTCCCATGAGGTTGAATATGCTAAGGCACATGCCCTCAACATGTCCTCAATATCGATTGACTCTCTTCGGTTTGCCCATCATGTCTGCGGATGGTATCTTTATCTTGAAGTTCAAGCGAGTTCCCATCGCTTCATGTAGCTTACCCCAAAATCGGAGGTAAATTGGGTACCTGCATGCGATACTATCTTCTTGGTACTCCGTGCAAGCGCACGATCCGTGCCATATAAAGTTACGCTAACGGTCTCGGAATAAGTGGTCTTTACCGGTATGAAATGTGCCACTTTGGTTAAGCGATCCACTATGACCCATACGGAATCATATCCACTTTGCGTTACGGGCAATCCGGTTATGAAATCCATACCAATTTCTTCCCATTTCCATTCGGTATCTTTAAGGGTTGTAATAGCCTGCTTCTGCTTTGGTGCATAGCTTTGACTCTTTGGCATATGTCACATAATGCAACGTATTGGCGACTTCCCGTTTCATGCTTGGCCACCAAAATCTTTCCTTTAAATCTTGATACATTTCGCACTTCTGGATGAATTGAGTACTTGGAGTCATGAGCCTCCTCGAATGAACTGCTTCAACTCCTTTTGTTCGGCACACAAATCGCTCTTTAAACCACATAGTACCTTGTTCATCCAGTTTGAAATCTTTTGCTTTGCCTTCATCCATTTTGCCCTTAATTCTTTTGATCTTATCATCATCTTTCTACCCTTCCTTGATCGATCTTCGGGTAGGTCTTACTTCCAAGGTTGCTAGAAATCATACCGTACTATTTCGTTCTAATTTTGGAATTCCTTACACAATTGCTGACTTGTTTCCATGACATATTTACACTGTGGTTCTTTTCGCTCAAGGCGTCGCCACCACGTTGGCTTTACCGGGGTGGTAGTGAATTCCCATATTATAATCCTTGATTAACTCTAACCATCTTCTTTGCCTCATATTTAGGTCGACTTGCGTGAAGATATACTTAAGACTTTTATGATCTGTATACACTTCACATCTATTTCGATGAGATGATGGCGCCATATTTTTAGTGCATGCACCACGGCTAATTCCAAATCATGGGTCGGATAGTTCTCCTCGTGTGGTCTCAATTGCCTCGATGCATAGGCGATTACCTTCCTATTTTGCATCAACACACATCCCAATCACGACGCGATGCATCACAATAGATGTCGAAGCCTTGATGGACATCGAGTAAAACTAATACAGTGCCGATGTTAATCTCCTCTTCAACTCTGAAAACTCTTCTCACACTCAGCGTCCATAAGAATTTCTTTTTCCTTTTCAACAATTGCGTAAGAGGTCTCGCAATCGTAGAGAATCCTTCGATGAATCGACGGTAATACCCGCCATTCCAAGGAAACTACGGTTTGGGTTACCGACTTGGGTTGCTCCCAATGCAGAACCGTCTCCACTTTCTTTGGATCTACCGCAACTCTGCTGCGGTCATTATGTGTCCAAGAAATTCAACCTTATTCTTCCAGAAATCACATTTGCTAAATTTCGCAAACAACTGTTGCTCTCTCAACTTTTCAAGGACTAGCCTCAAATGCTCGCGTGCTCTTCGCTCGTCTTGGAATAGATAAGGATATCATCTATGAATACGACGATGAACTTGTCCAAGTATTCCATAAACACCTTATTCATTAAGTTCATGAAATATCTTTGGTGCATTTGTCAAACCAAAGGACATCATTTGTAAACTCGTAGTGCCCATATCTTGACGAAAATGCGATCTTGAATATCCTCGATCGGATCTTCAATTGATGGTATCACGATCGGAGATCAATTTTGGAGAAAACTCTGCTCCTCTCAACTGGTCAAACAAATCATCGATCACCGGTAGAGGATACTTATTCTTTATCGTCACATCATTGAGTGCACGATAGTCTATACACATCCTAAAACTCCCGTCCTTCTTCTTGCGAATAGGGACAGTGCTCCCCATGGCGATGAACTAGGTCTTATAAATCCTTTTTCCAGCGGTTCTTCAATTTGCTTCTTCATTTCCACCAATTCCTCTGTGGACATCCTGTAAGGTCTCTTAGCTATGGGAGCTGTCACGGAACCACTCTATCACGAACTCGATATCTCTATCTGGCGGCATTCGGGTAAATCTTAGGGAAAACATCCGGATATTCATTGACTATGGGCACTTCTTCTAAGGTAGCAGTCTTCATCTTTGTTGACCATCAATTGTCCCTCCCTGTGATTTTGCTTCAAACTCAATCTTCTTTCCATCCGGGCTCTCGTAGATATGACTCTTTTTCATGATCCAAAGATCGCCTTGTGTTTGGTTAACCAATCCATTCCTGGATAACATCCAAGGTTTGGGTATTAAGGGCGATTAAGTTAGCTAGAACTCCACTCCATTAATTATTAGTCTTACCCGAACATCCTACTTTAGATCGGAGTTCGATCCGAGGATTGGACTATGAGCACACATTTAAGATTCACTATTTCCATATCATTTTGAACAGCAAAATCTGGAAATAAAAGAATGCGAAGCTCGGAATCAAATAAAGCGATGGTGGTCTCGAGTTTACTAGGAACTTACCCAATACAACGTCCGTGGCGTTCTGGACTTCATCCGTCGTAATGTGGTTGACTCGGCCTCGTGCGGTTCCTTGGGATGGAGTTCTTGCTTTGTTGATGCCCCACGGTTCACGATTGGCACGGAGTCCTTGCGGTGTGTTCCCGAGTTAAAGCGGACCGGGTGACACCTCCTTCTTAGGGCAATTGTTGGCAAAATGCCCCATTTCATTGCAATGGTAGCAACGTCTTCCCCTTGCACGAGAGGTTCCTCGATGCGCTACGATTCGGTTGAGTCTCGAACATTCGACCATCTGGCGATTTTTGGCGGTGGTGCCCTATCATTGCCTCCGGCCGTACCGAATGAAGCTGTTGGGGTGCCGTCCTCGCGCCTCGCTGGCCTCGACGACCTCCTTGTTGCGCCATTCTGCGCTTCTGTTGTCATCCACTCTCGGCGCTTGTCCTCTAAGATAAGAGCTTTGTTAACTAGCTCTTGGAAGTCGGGAATGTGTGGGTGATCGGTCCCTGCAGACCACGCATTCAATCCCTTCATGAAGCGGGATTATGCGGCCTTATCCGTAGCCACGTCCTGCAGTGCGTAGCGTGCGGTTAGGTGAATTTGTTGAGTGTCGGCCACCGATGGCCCCGCTTGAGGCTTGAATTCCTCCTTTTGAGATCCATGATACCCTCGGGTACATGGTGCTGGGCGAAAGTCGAGGTGAATTCCTCCACGTGATACTCTGTGGGTCCTCATGAGCTGCTGAGGTTTTCCCACCATTCTGCGGCGGTCCTTGAGTTGATGAGAGGCATAGAGTACCCTCTCATGTCCTACACCTTTGGGTAATGTGCGCTTCCTTTCAATTGTCCTTAGCCAATCGTCGCCTCCAGTGGATTGGCGTTGCTCGAGAAGGTAGGTGGGCGGGTTCTCATAAACTCCGACAACCTTGAGTAGGGGTGTGGTCCATGGTTACCCCGGCTTGAACATTCGCAGCAGCTTGGTTGGATATCTCTGCATGGTTTGAACCATCGTGTTCATAAGTTGAGTCCAGGCGATCAAGAAGGCTCCCGAGTTTTGCATATCGACTGCGGCGGTTGAGGAATCGGCTCTTCATTACGTTATCCGCTGGTTAGCTCCACTTCATTGGCTCCAACATTTCCACGTGTCCTCACCATCATTGCAAGCTTCCAAGGTTAAGAAAAGAAGAAAGCATAGACAAGTAGAAGAATTTATGTGGGGAAGCAGGTGTAACTTAAATTATTTAGCCACTTTATTGATATAATATAAAGCGGTATGGTTGCTCACAAGTGCCTAAGGGCAATGCAAGCGCATCTGAGACACTCACAACAGAACAAATAAGCAAACATAGGAACCCATGACGACTCACACCTAATGGTGACTACGAAGAAAAACGCGACTCAACCTTGAGTCTCGACACTATACTCTACTAGACTCGATCACTCATCGAGCCAACCCAGTGCGGCTCCCGGAGCATACAGTGGGTGCTCGGCATCGGGGCAAGCGGTCCCGTGACCTCTTGCGGTGGTGCAAAGACCCCATCGACTCGGCTGGTCCCGGGGCTGCTGCTCCCTGCTGGTGCTCTCTGCTCTGGCTCCTCCGGTTTGGATCATGTAACTCGGGGTCGCTCGGGCTCGGGTCCGTACAAAGCCATCTCCAACTCCTGGATCTTTCGCATGGAATGAGCTAAGCCCTCCCTTGGTGGATCCTCGCCTCTGTGACCTCGGCGCGGGTCCTCTGCAACTCCCGGACTGTCTCATCCAAGGCATCCTCCGGGCGATGGCGTACCTCGCCGAGTGGGTGATAGTGGCGTCCTCCTCTACAAGCTCCATCCTCTCCAAGCGATTGTCTCGACGCGGATGGTGACGAAGGCGGTGTCCTCCAACTCTGCGGAGTAAGTGCGGGCAATCTGCGCATCCTTTGTCGTGCCGTCTCTGGATTCGGCCTCAAAGAAGACTCTCGACCGTGATGTAGATAGGGCGGCTCGCCTCGTCCTCTCCCCGAGCATACACTGTGATCTTGACATCCCAGGCGACGTCAAGTCCTGCCCGTACCACCGAAGTCCCTCGGTTCATATAGTGCTGTCAAAACCTCCGAGCAACTGCATCATACGCCATAACTCCGCGGCGTATCCTCCGGTGCGCTCTCCATAGGTATGGATCATCCTCATCTGCCAAAAAAACCTTGTTTAAATTAAACAGAGAATAATAAAAATTCAGCATAGGTATGAATAAGGGAGAAGAGATAAGTCGAGATTTCTTTGATATTCTTGCTCAAGTTGATTAGGTCTTTTAGAAAATAGTTTTACCCTCCTAGGCACAACCAAACTAGGGTCAAGTCCTACAGTCAGCCTGCTCTGATACCACCTCTGTCGGGACCGAATCTGCAAATCCGGACCCTCTGTGTATTACTGTGCCAGTCCAGGATCACGCTAGCACACACAGTCATACAGGGTTGCACATTATAGACATTCACAAAGATATAAGAATAAATAGTGCAAACATGTATATAAATCGAGTTATGCGACCTTATGGTCTCCTTACGAGATAAGTCGACCACACAGGCTTACATTATTCAAAGTAAAGAAATAGCGTGGAACATAAATAAAAGGGTCGTGGAAGCCTTCATCTTGCCACAGCAACCAGTGGGCTTGCCCTAGTTGCTTGGCATCCTCGATGTACTCTTCCTCCCATCTTTGGTGTAGACTCCTCCACCGATGTTGGGTTTGATAAGCAAGGTGGGGTGAGTACACAAGGCACTCAACAAGTAATGCACAAAATGCGGCGCTATTACTATATGCAAAACTTATTCCAATGGATTGGCTTAAATGGTTCTTTTGCATCAAGCGACATTTTGAACTAGTATCTTGTTTAGATTAAGCGTTGGCACAAATATAAATAATACTAAACTCAAATGGTTTTCATTGAAGATTCTCGACGCACCTGACCTTATGATTCATTTCCAACAACGGCACACAGCCACCCTTCCCACATTTTGTTTATGAAAATCTACCCTTGATTGTAATCCCGAGCAATGCTCAATACCGTGAGCACGGCTATTCGAATAGTTTGACACTCTGCAGAGGTTGTACACTTTACCCACAAGATCTGACCGCTCACCACACGGTGATTGTCCGCAACAAAGCTTTTTAGGAACTTCTACCTTAACAGAGAACCTCTCGGTGTGCCTTCACTATCACTTCCCTCACAGAGCCAAGTATAGGACCGGCCAATCACCGTTGGATGGGCACCAAGCCATAGCAGTGCGCTCCCCATACAGATACACCCCGTGTCTTGTCACCCGAGTATCGAGGAAAGATATCGAACCCTAGTCAACTAGGTGCATCCCATATCGAGACATGTGGTTGTACGGTGACTCGGATCAAAGGCTTGCAAGGTGAAGTCCTTAAGCGGCCAAGGCAAGACTTCCAACACTCAACAGTGGCACACACCCAATGTGGCACACAGACTCACATCACTCATCAACCCAATGCCACACAGGCCCACCACTACTGACCTCTTGCCACTTGCCCCAGTCTAAATCTTTTCCCACCCGGTTGATTATTGTGCAACACATGCCAGAATAACTCCACATCGATGCGGAACCACACAGTCGCGGTACCTCAATCTCATCATATGGCATCATCACACCACTTTTCAAAATACATTCAATATGTCTTTAGTCGATATTGTAGCATTTTTCGAAAGATCACTCATGATTCGTTGCAAGGCTAAGCATCTACTCACGGTCTAGCCTCCGTGTTGGCACAATATTAGCATCCAACTAATATAATCAAACTTAGGGTGACAATGGTTTAGGGCATACAATTAATAATTCAAGGTGGCATAACAAAATGGGTTGATTATCTACATTATCCCAAATCAATTTAATTTCATTTTAAATAATTAGCATGCATAGTTTCAAAGCATAAATTACATTTTAAAATCTGGGATCAAAATGATCAAAGCATCACTTGCCTTCAAAGAGTTGCTGGTCTTGTTCCGAAGCTTGGTCTTGAGCGACGAAATCTTCCTCGAAACTTTCCGGCAAATTTGCGTCTACGCGTACAAACAAAATATGCAATAAATAACTAATACAGAAGACTAAACGACCTCAAAAATTCAAATAAAATTCACCATTAAATAGCTCATAATTTTATGAATTTTTAGAAATTTGAATCATCCAAATCCGAGTTAAAATGCAAAAGTTATAGTCATTTGAAGTTTGAATAAAATCTGAAAATACAGAAATTAAGAAAATCCGATTTTTCTGAAATATTTTTACACTGGAAATTCGCATTTGTGACGTCAGCACCGCGTCATGATGACGTCAGCACAGAAAAGAAATTCGGTCGAAATATTTTTATATATAAAAAAATATATGACGTCATCGCTGACGTCATCTCGACACGTGCACGCGAGCAGTACGCCACGTCGCTCTGATCTATGGGTGGGTCCACGGGTTGGCCTGGTCCACCGTGGACCGGCGGCACTATGCTCGTGCCGGGTGGCGCAAGCCGTGGCGTCGGCGACGGCTCGCGACCAATCCCACGCGACCGCGGCGCTAAACTAATCGCGAAACTCGATTCAATCTCGTCCTTCCGATTTAAAGCGAGCGGCGAGATTCATGCGACTTTCGCCTCACCTCTACCGCGGAGCCAACACGTGGCTTCACCGTGACCCTTGGATCGGTCGAGCGGTCCACGATTACTCGGGTGACGTCGGCGAAGCGGCGGCGGCTCCTCGGTTTCCGCGCGTCGCGCGTCAACACAGGCGGCCCGATGCGGTGCGATCTCATCCGCTCGATTCAAGCGGACGGCGCGATGAGCCAAGGCTATCGGCTCTAGCCTCTTTGCGGCGCGACACGCGGCACAATCCAAAGCAGCCGCGCTCATCCGGCGGTGTGACCTTTGCGCGCGGTAAAAAAATAAACCCTACGATCTAGATCTAACGGTGAAATAAACTAATCGTGAAACTAATCGAAGCAATCTAGACCGTTGATTAGATCAAGCGGTGAGGGTGAAGATGAGGATTACCGTTGATTGGCGGCGTGGATGAATCTGTGTGCGTTCGGCGATCGGACGGTGGGCGAAGCTTCGGTGGCGGCGATGTCGCGGTGGCGCGAGATCTTGCGGAGAGGATGAAGGCGGCGTGCAGCGCGGCGGCGCGGGCTTCTCCGCCGTGATGAAGTGGTCCATTCGATGCGGTGGCGGTGAACTCGGGAAGGGTCGAACACGGCGGAGCGGCTCGGGCGGCGATGGGAGGAAGCAAAAACAGCGGTGGCGAAGGAAGGCAACTTCGGCGAGCTCTCACGGGCGCTAGAGGAGTCTCGGCGTGCGTGCGAGGAGTCAAAGATGCGGGCGAAGGCCTGCGCGACGCCTTCAGCGGGACTTAAGGGCTGCCTCGGCGTGCGCGAAACGGCGGCGGAAGTCACGGCCATCAACGCCACGTCTCTCCGATGATCTCGCGTGGGCGAGCGGCGTGGCGCGATCTCGTGCGTTCGGCGGCGATGATCAGAAGCTCAGCGCGCGACGGGCGGCGTGGCACACGCACAGCGCGCGATCCGGATCGGACGGCTTGGGCTAAGCGGCGCTAGGTTTTGAGGCGAGGCTGCGTGGGCGAGTCACGAAGTGGGCGAGAGCGCGATCTTGGGCGACCAGCGATTTGGCGCATAACTTTTCAGGATTTTAAATTCTTTTCGAATAAAAATAATTCGGGAAATTAGTTTTGGCCAAAGAAAGTAGTAAAAATATCTGAAAAATTCCAGAAAAATTCTGGAAAATACTTTGAAATATTTTCAATAAAACTTTGCAAAAACTTTTCCTTTATTTAATTTGTTTTCAAGAAAGGCTATATTTGAATAATTCCAAATAAATTTCAATAATTTCCAAAATTTCTCAAAAATCAAAAATACTTCAAATTTTAAATTAGAGCAAAAATTAGGGTGTTACACACATTCACGAGATGCTTCATACAAAGCAATGATTTCCGAGTGGTTTGTCGACGTCGAGACGAGAGTGCCTTGGCGACTTCAAGAAATTCTTTGTTCCTCCACATAGGAAAACATAGCGGTTTGGGACTTGCCGATTATGCGGTCGATAAGTACCAAAGCATCGGCATAGCCAACCAAATTCAATTCATTGTTTCTTCGAAAAAGCAGACCAAGGTCTTTGCTTCCTTGGAGGTAGCGGAAGATGTCCTTGATTCCTTTCCAATGCCTTTTGGTGGGTTACGCCTTTGTCTGCAGAGCTAGCAAATTCACAGCGACGCAATGTCCGGCCTGGTGCTATTTGCAAGGTACATGAGTGCTCAAGCGCACTCGAGATATGGGAATTCTGCTCCCGGGACTTCCTCCCCCTCTTCTCTAGAGTCTGTATGGGTCTAGGTGCGCTTGGAGTGACCTTGAGCCATTGGAGTCTTCGCAGGATATGCTTTTTCAAATCCAAACCTTTCCAACACTTTACGTGTGTAGGTTGATTGATGTACCAAGATTCCTCCTTGGACATGTTCAAGCCGCAAGCCTAAACAAAACTTGGTTTTACCCAAATCTTTCATTTCAAACTCGGACTTCAAGTATGAGCATGCCTCTTCAATTTCTTCATCCGTCCCAATGATGTTCAAGTCATCTACATAGGCGGAGATTATCTGAGAATTCATTCGGGGATGTTGTATAAACACACATGGACAATCTTATTTGTTTGTGTAGCCTTTCTTGCGAGAAAGTCGCTCAAGCGATTGTACCACATTCTTCCGATCGCTTTACCTATACATTGATTTCTCAATTTCACACTATACAGGTTTCTATTTGCTCCGTCTTGGTTGGGATAGAGATTCCTTCGGTACTTTCATATATATCTCGAATCCAAGTTTCCATACAAATATCTTTGTGACAACATCCATTAGCTTCATTCTCAACTTCAAGTTGACTACCATTGAGATCAAATATCTAAAGGTAATTCATCCCATGACCGGAGAATAGGTTTCTTCATAATCAACTCCAGGACGTTGAGTGAAACCTTGAGCTACAAACCTTGCCTTGTACCTTACAACTTCGCTGTTTTCATTCCTCTTCCGAACAAACACCCATTTGTGACCTACGGGGTTTATATGGGGAGGTGTGCGGCATACGGGCCTAAACACCTCTCTCTTGTTCAGAGAGACTAACTATGCAGTGATTGCCTTTTTCCATTCTTCCCAATCTAGCCTTTTCTTGCACTTTGCGAGAGATGCAGGCTCGGGATCCTGATCAATGATCGAGGCAATCTTCTTTGCAAAGTATGCATCAACGTTGGCTGTTGCTCTATTCAGGGATTCTCCTGTTATTACAAAGTTTATGGCCATTTCTTCATGGGGTGCTTCATGCACTTCTACTTACTCTTCACTGCTATTCCCTATCGCAGGAGCAAGTTCCTTTAGCTTTTCATCGCCTATGTGTGCGCACACATTATTTCCGGCGGCTTCCTGTAATGGAAGATTCAAGTCCGGAATTGCCTTTTCCATTGGCTTCTTTCCTGTGCCAGGTCTCAACTGGCTCCTCTTCTTTCCTTGGGGTATTTTTGTGATTGGTTGTGGTAAGTCCTCTCGCTTGATTTTCTCCAGGCGTCTCGGGTACTTTGGGTTTGAGGAGCGGGTTTCTGTTCTTTTCTTTGAGGCCTCTGAATAGGTTGAGGATACCTTCTATTTTCTTTGGTATTTCCACCCTCTCGGTGCATTCCTTGCGGATACATGCGACTTAACCACGCCTTCGGATCACAAAAATGATCAGCGGTTCATTTGCTAGATTACGCAAATCAATTATCTTACGGACTTCTTGATTTGCTTCATTAGTGCGGGGTCATGTGCGGGGATCGGTGGAATGCCATATGATTTCCGGCATTTTTATCCAAAGGTTGATTTCCTCCCCTAATGACGGAAAGCGATCATCGTCAAAAATGCAATCGTGAATCGGGCGTTATGCAAGTCTCGATCATGGGTTCCAAATACACGATTATGGATGCACTCTCATAACCAGCGTATATCCCGGGCGTGCGGAGAGGGACCATTGCGATCATTGAGGGGTGGTATAGGTACATATACCATACACCCAAATTTTCTATGATGGGAGATCTTGGGATGATCCGTGCACAAGGTGCATAGGAGAATGGATGTTGTAGGCGGCGGTCTAAAATTGATAAGAGCTGCTGCGTGCGCAGGACTCGTGTCCCCAACAAGTGTTGGGCAAGTTACAACTCTGCAAAGCGGTGCGGCAATGAACTTAATCCTCTTTATTAGTGTTTACGCTAGTCCATTCTGCGTATGAGCGTGCGGTCATGAGTGCTCAAGCGCTATCCACTGTTCTTTGTGCAATAATCATCAAATGCCTTTGAAGTAAATTCTCGGCATTGTCCATTCTGATGGACTTCACGCGATGATCAGGGAAAGCATTCTTAATTCTTATGATCTGCGAGATCAGCTTTGCAAAAGCATGGTTTCTTGTTGATAACAAGCATACATGCGACCATTTCGAGGAAGCATCGATGAGCACCATAAAGTATCGAAACGGCCTTGACAGGGGCTGAATCGGACCGCAAATATCCCCCTGGATGCGTTCGGGGAATGCGAGGATTTCACTTTGCACTTTCATGACAGAGGGTCTAGTTATTAATTTCCCGGTGGCACATGCAGGGCACACAAAATCTTCATGATTCGGGAAATTTTTAACATTAATACCATGACCTTGTGAGTTGTTCACTATATTTCTCATCATTCTAAGACCAGGATGGCCTAATCTACCATGCCATAAAGAAATAACTCAGAGCTTCTAAAAACAGTTTTCAAGGAAGTATACACTTGGTGCATGAATATTCGTGTAGTACAACCCGATTCATATGAGTGACATTTTTCTAATACCATTTTTCCACATACCGCGTGCTTCACAATGCACAAGTATTTTTGCCATTTTCTTCATTGGTTTCTACGTGAAAACCATTGGCGCGGATGTCTTTAGAGCTTAAGAGAGTGCGAGTTGATTCGAGGTACAAAGGGCTTCTTCAATTACCAAAGTTGTACCTATAGGCAATATAATTGTGGCTCTTCTGAGCCGATTACATATGAGTAGCTTCTGCGATCGTAGTAATCTTTCGGCGTTCTTCGTGATCATTGAAATACATAGACTCTTAAGATGGTATTTGTTGTGCCACTATTAGCAATGCATATCTCTTCCATTTGGGCTCTACACGATTTCTAGATAAAAGAAATATAATTCTTAATCAGATAGAAGCAAAAACAATCCAAATATTGCTTGCAAATTTAAAGAATACTGGAATAAAGAATAAATTGCGTATTTATTCATAAAAGAAGTATGCTCTTCTAGAGCTTACAATTCATTATTCAAAAGAAATTGCTAACAACCATAATCTAAAAAGAAAATGCGATTCATGCATTTAAACGGCAGTGCAAGGCTTGATCGTTTTGCTCGTGATGAGGTTTTCGTGTCTGCGATGACCCTACGCCAATCGCGACCTGAGCTTCTTGCCCCCAAGAACGATCTTCACGTCCGATGCCCAAGTGAGGTAGTTCTGACCGTGCGGAGCCAGTTCTTCAAACTCACGATTCACGATTCATGATTTCAAAATTTCGACATTAGATTACTGGTGTAATCTAATAGAAAAAGGTTGCAAAACATAAAGTACAGAAAATAAATTTCCATGCATTGCAATACACAAAATAAAGCAATGAATTCTAAATTCATAAAGAATATTCATAAATGCAGAGAATAAAGCTAGAAAAATTAAAAACAGAGCTAGAAAATTTTCTGGAATTTTCTGTTATTTTTCCAAAATTTTCTAGCAATTTTCCAAATTTTCTGCAATTTTTTTCTTTCTTTCTTTTCCTTTCCTTCTTTCTTTTCCTTTTCCTTCTTTCTTTTCCTTTTCCTTTTCTTTTCTTCAGGCGAAAAGGCCATTGGGCCGCGCCCTTCCTTGGGCCGTGAAGCACGGCTGCATTGGCCGAACCAAAAGGGAGCGACGGCTAGGGTTCCCAATCCCTAGCCGCCATATGCGTGAGCTCCCAAGAAAAGCGCAAGGCGCATGGCTGACTAGGAGAGGCGGCCGAAGAGGGTGCGGGCGCGGGCAACTTCATGCGCGGCCGGCGAAGGTCCCGATGGCGGCAATGGCGGCGTGCTCTGCGCTGATGGCGGCGAGCTGCGGGCGCGATCGGCCGGGCGAGTCCGGATGCGCGGCGGCTGCGGGCGCGCCAACCGGAGGGCGGGAAGCGGGTGGTGGCGGCTGGCGGCGGCGGCGCAGCGGCGGCGGCGACCGCCAGTGGTGGCGGCGCGATGCGGCAGCGAAGCCGGGCGGCGATGGTGCGGCACGGCGGCCGCGGCGCGCATCAGCGGCGGCGCCGCTGCTCCGCCTGCGGCGACGTCTTGATTGCTGGCCGACCAGCGGCGAGGCTGGCGAGTGGCCGGCGAGTGCGGCCAGAAGCGGCCGGGCGCTTACTGGCGAGAAAAGCGAGTGCGCGACGGCGAGCGACGGCGTTGGGCGACGCTTGCCAGGCGACCGGGCGCTATGGGCTGGGAAGCAGCGTCGCAGACCGGCCGCCGAGCGCAGCGCTGCCGAGACAAAGGGCGGCACGACGCGGCGGGCGAGCCGTCTTGTGGCGGGCGCGAACTGTCGGCGGCAGCGTGTCGCGAATCGGCGGCAGCAAGAACGCAGCCGTGCAGCGTCTTTGAGGAGCCGATCGGCGGCAATGAAGGCGGACCAGCGGCGGCGCTTCATCTTGGCGGCCGAGCGCGCGGCGGCTGCGTGTCTGTCGGCCGAGGTCGTGGGCGCCAGACGGGCGGCCGACCGGGCGAGCCGGCCGGGCCGTCGCGTGGCGGCGCTTCATGCGGCGGCAGGAGGCCGAGCGGCGCTTCGTCTGCGGCGACAACCGCCGGCGGCTCACGGCGAGTGGCGATGACCGAGACAGAGTGGCACGGTTTGCGAAGCCGGAGGCGGCAGCGTCTCGGGCGACGCGCAGCAACAGCGATCGAGCTCTGGTGGTCGGGCTTCCACCGATGTGCGCAGGAAACCGAGGTTGCGCGGTGCCGGTGACTTCGTGACCGTGCACGCGACCGCGGCGGCGGCGCGACGCTACGCGAAAGCGGAAGCGAAGCACATGATTTTTTTTCTGTGAATGATTAATAGTAAAACTGTAGATCCATGTCGTTGTAGCGTCTTGCCACGCAACAAAACACAAAACAGATGCGTAGGGTAGATGCATGCATAGGATCAACAGCGATTAGATTCATGATGCATAGGATCAACAGCGATTAGATTCAATCGCCGATTCTCACCTTTTCTCACCTTTCAATCTGAACTCGGTGAAAGCTTCGTCGATAGCGTGTTAAAGAACCTCATTGTCGAATAGTCCGGGTTCCCGAACAGATCTGAATTGGAGAAGCGAAGAGAGAGGACACGTGTTTAGGGAGAGCAAGCAATGAAATTCTTTATTGCTAATTATTTCTTGTACATGGGGGACCCTCCTCCTCCTCGCTATATAGCGCTGGTTTTAGGTTTAGGCTTGACCAGCGTAGGAATTCATAGGCCATCAGGTTTCCTAACAAATATTAGCCTCTAGCAGACAGCTGTACATAGCAGGAGATCGAGACCGCGAGACAACACCTGATGTTGACATACTGCCGCCGGGCCCTCTTCCGTGTTGCTTCCTGTGCCAACAAATGGACACCAGGAGCGATTCCATGACCCATGCGTATCCTCCCATGATAGAAACATGGGCAATCTGTTATGTCCAGTAGACGAGTCATAACTTGTACAGGTTAATTGTTGGTATATAAGCGTTTGTTATTTTATGTTTTCGGTGGTTCCTGTCAGCAGCGAAGCTAGAAAATTTTGAACAGCAATGTTACACTCTATACGTACAACTCTATAGTCTTATACATTAATAGTTTCGTAACATTATAAATGCAACACATATATATATTCAAAATTTGCTAAAAGTACAATACAATTAGTTTTAATATCTTATAAATCCTGAACTATCAAAATTAGAACCAATTCAATCAATAAATTTGGTCCATTGAGGTGGTGATCTCCTGATATTTTTCAATTTTTTTGGAGGTCCCAATACATACCCGGCACCTATAGACACTACTACAGAACAGGCCATCCATGCCGGCATATCACTGCCGGTTGGGTTAGAGCCGGCAGTGATAACATATCACTGCCGGTTCAAAAGTCCGGCGGGGGGAGCACTTATCACTGCCGGTTCTTGAAACCAACCGGTAGTGATAACCAGATATCACTGCCAGTTTGTATTCAAAACCGGCAGTGATAGATCACTGCCGGTTCAGTTATCACCCGGCAATGAAATCAGCATTTTCACTATCGGTTTTACTCCAAAACCGACAGTGATAAGTATTTTTCCCGCACAAAGCAGTGATATGTATTTTTCCCGCGCAATCCGACCTTATCACTGCCGGTTTTGCGCAGAACCGGTAGTGATAAGTATCTTTATATAGGTGTTCCCCCCTCCGACCGAGCAGTACAGGGAGGAGCTCTGTCTTTGCTTGGTGGCTTGGATTTTGGCGACTTTGCTTGTGGAAAATTATACAAAAATTCATCTCCAATTTCTCTCTAAGGTTGGTAACTTGATCTACATTATATTTGTAGTTAGATTTTACTTTGTGGACTGCTCTAAATTTTGATAATTAGTGATTGTATGATGTGAACATTTTAGGTCGGTAGAGCTCAAATTAAGATCTAGCTAATTTAGTTAATAAATTACAATTCTTATTCATTTTAGTGATTTAGTGGTTTTTTAAATAATGAAAATTGCTAGATGAACCATTATATCTAATTATAATTATTTTACATAATGAAAATTTATTATATGGAATTTTAAATAGTAGAAATAGGTAGATGAATATTTAAATAATAAAAAATGGTAGATGGATTTTCCAATAATGAAAATTGCAAGATACATTTTTAAATATAATTATTTACAAATATATCCTTATTTTCAATTATATGCTTATTTGATGTATATTAATTTAATTTATTAGCACTACATAACAAATGAAATGAATAAATCATTTAAATGATAAAAAATCGCTAGATTGATATTTAAATAATGAAAAAGGTTGATGTATTTTAATATAGTCAAAATTGCTAGATGGGTTTTTAAATCTAATCATTTACAATTATATTGTTATTTGCAATTATATGCTTGTCTGATGTTTATTGATTTAATTAATTAGCACTGCATGACTAATGTAAAGAATAAATTATTTTGTGATCGTTTATTGATTTACTGAAATTTAATTTCATATAATTAATTGTAGATGGACCGAAGGTGGATGTATGATACGGACCGTCGCAGCCCAGAGTTCTTTAATGGTGTGACTTATTTTCTGAACGTGGCTGCGGCGCACAAGTCGAAGAAACTAGCGGACTATATGTATTGTCCATGCGTTAATTGCAAAAATGAGAAGCTGTTTTCTACCATAGAGTCGATACGTGCACACTTGCTTCGAAGGGGTTTCAAGGCTGGCTATACCTGTTGGACCGAGCACGGTGAAGATGAGATTGTAGATGAAGGGTAACATATTAATGAAGATACCGAGCACGGTGAAGATGAGATTGTACATGAAGGGCAACACATTAACGAAGATACAGAGACAACGATATGACAGCAGTCAAAGATACTTTCGTTGATAGCCACAAAGATGATCTAGATCAAATGTTGCGTGATGGGGAGGGGGACTTCACGAATGAAAGAGAGTTTCAAAAGTTCCAGCGTATGGTAGAGGACTCTACAACACCATTATACCCTGGCTTCAAGGAGGAGCACAAAAAGCTGCATACCGTGTTTACACTACTGTAGTTGAAGGCAAGCAATAGTTGGTCCGATAAGAGCTTCACTAAGCTATTATGTCTCTTGAGGGACTTGCTTTCAAAGGGTAACATGTCTGCCCGTTGGGACTGGAAGTACAAAGAATACACACATATCCAAACGATTGCATATTGTATCGCAATGAGTTTGCAGACTTAGATGCATGTGCTGTTTGCAAAGCAAAGCGGTATAAGGGCAACGATGATGATATCGATAACGATGATGTCGGGGTGAAGTGTAAGAAGAAGAGATCCCCCGTAAGGTGGTGTGGTATTTCCCTATAATCCCCGTCTGAAGCGATTGTTTGCAAATAAAAGGCATGCCCAATTGCTACGATGGCACGCCGAAGAGCGTAAGAAGGATAGAATGGTCAGACACCCTGCTGATTCTGTGCAATGGAGGAACATCGACAGAAAATATAAGAAGCACTTTGCATATGATGTGAGGAATATAAGGTTCGGGTTGAGTACGGACGTGATGAATCCTTTCGGCAACAAGAGTAGTCGTCATAGCACTTGACTGGTGACTCTATGTATCTACAACCTTCCTCCCTTAGCTTTGTATGAAGCGAAAGTATATTATGATGCTACTACTGATCCAACGGCCAAGGCAACCTGGTAATGATATCGATGTATACCTCAAACCATTGGTTAAAGATCTAATATTGTGGAACGATGAAGTACGAGTATGGGATGAGTATAAAAGAGACAATTTTATCCTACACTCATTGTTGTTCGTAACCATCAATAATTACCCTATCCTTGGTAACATGTCGGGCGCTAGACGACAAAAGACTTCAACGGATGCGTCCAGTGCTTAGATGATACAACTAGCTGGTGGCTGAAGAACTGTCAGAAAATGGCTTACATGCGGCATCGTAGGTTCCTCCGCAAGGATCACCCATATTGCAATAATAAGAGAGCATTTGACAGGACAATGGAGACTGCCTTAGATCCGAAGAATCACACTAGGAAACAAATATTTGCGGCCATAAAGGATCTTAAAATTATTCACGGAAAAGGAGCCAGAAGTACATCTATCTCGAATTTCTGTAATAAGGCTTCTTTGTGGAAAAAGAGATCAATATTTTGGGTCCTACCTTATTGGCAGCACTTGGAAGTTTGACACGCAATCAACGTCATGCACATAGAGAAGAACGTGTGTGACAGTTGCTTGGTATCTTACTGGATATACCTGACAAAACAAAAGATACCCTCAAAGCACGGATGGACCTCAAAGATATGAAACTCAGGGAGAAGCTGCATCACAAAGATATGGATACAGGCCGCGATCATAACGAAACGTTAACATAAATCTCATGGAAGAGAGTGAGGAAGCTACGTACATAAGCTGCGATCATAATGAAGGTCGAATCGTAGCTTAGTTATACTAATTAAATATATACTTTCTTTTGTACGAATAACATGTTTATTTTCTCATATGTAACAATTAATGTATTATATGGAGTATTGGAAATTGAGGTTATGCTTGGAACTGGTTCTTTCTGTTCTTTTAATGGTGTGAATTTTTGAAGCAATGGTTGGTATACTGCATTTGTGTGAATTTTTGAAGCATTATTTGATTTTCAAAATATTAAAACTATTAAAACAATGAGCAATATCGATTTTTATAATTTTAGAACTTGGTCAAAATTAGGGGAAAATATTTATATAAAATAGTATATGTCCTACAGTATGCCTCCAAAAAAATTTAGAAAATTTGGATCAAATTTGATAGGATTTCAAAAATCCCAGAGCACTCAGCCTTTGGAATGAAATAAATTGAAAGTTTCACTTAATTGACCGGAGACCAGCTTATCACTGTCGGTTGCCTCATAAAATCGGCAGTGATGTGGCTTATTACTGTTGATTTCCAGTTTCAACCGGTAGTGATAAGTACGATCACTGCCAGGTGGAGCTACACCCGGCACTGATAATCTAGTATTACTGTCGGTTTGTGGAGTGGGCCGGTAGTGATAAGGACACTATCACTGTCGGCTCTCTTTTCGGCCCAGCAGTGATAGTCTATCACTGCCGGTTTTTGTGGAGACCAGGCAGTGATAGTCCACCCCTATAAATTCAAAGGCTGCGCCCCCTCCTCTCAGTTACACTCTAACATAGCGTCGTTGCCTCTCTGCCGCCACCTCCTCAGAGCTCCCCACTATCGATTCGGACCTCGCCGCTGTCGCCTCGACCCCCCTGCCACCTCCTTGCATACTTCTGTGCCGTCACCTCGGACCTCCCCGCCATCGCCTCCGACCACCGTTGCCTCGACCTCCCCGCCGTCTCCCCACCAAGAAGGTGCTCCAGTTTGCCAGCATCGAGGACGTCTTCACCTCATCGAGCGGCTCCACCAAGACCCTCGGTAACTTCTAATTATTCAACTGGATAGATGCCAGGCTGTGTAGATCTTCAGGCTAATTGTGTAGATGTTACAGGCTATTTGTTTGAATGTATAGATGCACAACAGACAGGACTTGTGTTCGGTAAATTGTTGAGGGTACTTGTATTGCATAAATTCCATTTGTAACCATGTAGTTAACCGAATGTGCGCTGATCCAGCTCGCTGTTATTTTGAGATCAGGCTCACTGTTATTTTGGGCCGAGGCCGAGCCTCTGATCTAGCGTGATTCCGTTTGTGTTCAAAGTTTATAAATGTATACATTGTCAGAGATGTGTAAAACTTTGAGAGGGCAATGTCAATTTCTGCGTTTTGCAATCTTGGTTAGTTTCAGATGATTTTAGCTCTATTTGAACTTCATTGGAACTCATACAAAGTTCTGATTTCTGTGTATAAACTATCTTATAGTCTGAAGTCTCCTAATACAAGCAGCAAAATATGTGGCTGTTGTGAGTACAGCTGATCCTATTGTACTTGTCAAATTTTTCGTATGATTCATTTTGATACAGTATGACAACGGTATTTGGGCATGTGGAAACAGGTAGCATCATGTCTCAAATACTTTGAACACTTGTATTTAAATGCATGTGACATCTGTAGAGAAATTTCATAAATTTGTGTACAAATATAAATGAGTAAAAACAAATAGAATTGAAGTGTTAAAACTAGGATTAGTTTGGTCTTTTTGTCTCCAATCTTCTCTTTCTAGGTTTTGAGAGCCAACCTCTTACCACACGGTTTCTTTGAAAGCTCTAGTTCTTAGAGAAGTGGATTCTTGGAGAATCAACAGGAGTTGAAAAATCAGAATTCAGAGCTCTACTAAACCTGTAGTCTCTCTAATTTTGATTCTATTTTGGGAATTTTGCAAACTTTGTAAGAAACATTACAATTCCCACAAGATTACAGGTGAAACCCCGGGTCAGATCACTACTACAGAACTGGGCATCACAACCGGCCTATTAGAAGCGGTTTGGTGCGAACCCGTTGTGATCTTCGCACCAGAAGCGGTTCGTTATAACGATCGGAGAGGGCTTCGAGCGGTTGGAAACACGAACCGCTTACAGAATGTTGCGTTCTAGAAGCGGTTCTTTTCTCAAACCGCTTCGATTTTGAAGCGGTTTGAGAAAAGAACCGCTTCTAGAACGCAACCTTCAAGCGGTTCATGTCTCCAACCGCTTCGAAGCCCTCCTCCACAGCGCATTTAAACCCTTCTTCCTCCATGCGCCGCAGAGAGTACGAATACGATCGAGCAGAGAAGGCCGACCAAGCACTGTTCTTGGGAGGTGCTGTCCAAATTTTTAATTAGAGGTGATTAGCTCTAAATTAAGTGTTTCAAAGTTAGTAACATCATGTGAACATCCTTCTCACCTAGATATTGCTATTTTTCAATGGATGTGGAGAAATCTTGAACTTTTAAGCATTATCGAAAATTTGTTTTCCGTGCCTTGTTTTATTGTTGTATGAAGATGTAGATGGAGATCTAGTTCAAAATATGACATTACAAGGTAAAGGTGATTGGAAGCTTTAGATCTATGTGATTGTTAGCTTTAGAATCTTAAATATCACAATATTGGGAGAGATCTAGGTACAACATTGCAAGGAAGTAATTATTGGTGTATGAAATAAAATAGAAAAACATGTAGAAGGATAAAAAATAATTACAAAGGTTGGAAGGGATACAAAATAATTAGAAAGGTAGGTCTTTAATTGGATGACGGTGTAGGTGGAATTTTTTTTCGTTGGGTTTAAATGTTATGAAATTTAAGTTAGGTTATAATTTTTCTAACGGAATTTGTTATAATTTTTAATGAAATTATAACTTGGTATAGATGAATCGGCAATGGATGTACAATGCGCACTGTCGCTCGAGAGAGTTCATTGATGGCGTGCGTGCTTTTCTCGATCGGCGTTGTATTCTTGCCTCCAGGCAACTTCATATGTTGTCCGTGTGTAGATTGCAAGAACGAGAAGGAGCACTCCCAGCGATGGCAAGTTATGAACCACTTGATCATGAGAGGTTTCATGCCAAACTATACCTGTTGGAGCAACCATGGCGAAGTTGAGGTGATTAGCCAGGAAGACGATGAAGAAGACGAGGAAGAGGAAGATGGATTCAACAGTATCCCGACGACACGCATAATCTTGTTCCGTGGAAGAAACACTTGGTGACTTTGGTGATGATGAGCTAGACCAGATCTTTGCGTGACGGAGAGGAGACTACATAGATGAAAACGATTCGAGAAGTTCCAGTAGCATGTTAGAGGACCACACAATGGACGGTGGAAACAACCTATGTGGCTATTATGTGTGCCACTATATGCAAAGTATTACCCACGGTGATGTGCCGACAACCAACGCCGAGGTAGTGTGCACATGTCAATTTCTTAGTACTTACACTTTAATAATTACATGTCCGAGATTTATTTACCTCCGCTTGTCGCCCAACATCGATGTGCAAGACGTGATCCCGCCGCACCGGGTTGCAGCAATCCAAGAACAACTCATCGGCTTTATTGTCGATTTAGATTGTATCCACCAAAGGCGAGTTCCACGCAAATGGTTGGAGAGATTGTCTGAAATAAGGACAAGTGAACGACATCAACGTCGACCAAGGGCACAAAGAGCGACGACGCAAGAAATAAGCTCAAGATTCGCCTTTTATTCTTTGAAACTTGTAAAAGTGGCTTATTATTTCATGTGTTCATCAACTTGTTCATTTTTAGTCCGTAATTATCGAATGAATACTATGACTAATATATATATATATATATATATATATATATATATATATATATATATATATATATATATATATATATATATAAGTGTGTCAAAAAACTCATGAAGTTCTATTTATTTTAATTGTCAAAATCTATATCAAAAACCCTCTGAAAACATATTCTATATTGAATATAATCAAAACGCTCTGTTGTCGGACTCTTCACAAGCGCTTGTAACTCCAACCGCTTGTGGAGAGCTCTTCACAAGCGGTTCGTAACACCAACCGCTTTTGAGAGAACCTCTCCTAGCGGTTGGTAACACCAACCGCTTGTGGAAATGTCGAACCACAAGCGGTTGAGGAACGCGCCAGATACCCGACGGGTATCACTCCGGTTGCTTACAAGCGGTTCTAAAACCGCTTCTGAAAGCGGTTTCGAACCGCTTGTGCATGCCCGATCCGCAGTAGTGGATACGGATGGAAATTGCTTTCAAATATTTGTATGTGTCTTTCAAATATGTGTATTAATTTTATTTCTTTGAATTGTCAAGTTCGGCAACACGAGCGGAAGAATAGTATAGCCGGCAACACGGCTATACTTAGGTTCATATACTTTAACGTCTATGTTCATTCGTTACGTCTATCTTCATTTCCTCGTTACGTCTATACTTAGGCTCATATACTTTAACGTCTATGTTCATCCTGCATGCAAAACACATAAGGATAACAACTATCACTGCCGATCGAGTTCCTACCCTACTAATGCCAAACAAATGAGTTAATAATCATGTTTGGTAAAGTCGCAAACTTGAAATGAAATACGGTTCTTTTAACGATAACTTTGTGACCATTTAAACCTTTTCGGTAGCTCGTAAAACATCTCGTCTAAATCCGAAAAACTATTCTTAATACAACTTACTTTTCAACTAAATCGTGCTAGTACAATACCCCTAAGTGTTATAGTCATCGGAAACACATTATAAGAATAGTTAAGCATAAGAAACCTTTAGATAATGTACTTAGGTCGCAAGAATCATAGTGTAAATGCAGCCAGTAGCTTTATCTTGTCGATTCCAACATGTATAAATCATCCTGCATGCAAAACACATAAGGCTAAGTATTAATCGTGCACTACACCTTACTAATAAGATATAACCTTAATATCATATGAGCTATTTCGACAGTGAATAAAACGTCTCGATAGTGAATAAAACTCTTTATATAAATCCTATCAGCAAAATGACCCTAAGTATTATGGTCTTTGAAATCCGTAATACAAGTAAACTAACTTAATAATAAATGAGAAACTAACTTATTTGTAAATATTGTGTTTTTATTGACATTTTGGAGACATCCAGGGACTGGAATGCAATTTGTACTATAGTTAAAATATTGCATGTGTTAATATATTGTATCAGCATTCATCTTATGGCTTGGTTAATTTGAAATTTTCGATAAACTTACTAGGAAATGGCCTCTGACCAGGGACAAGTGCCGGAGGAGTTAGGCCCTTAAATATGGACGAAGGAGGAACCGGTAGTGATATATATGAGCACCGTGGCGAGGACGATAAGCCCTATGATGGCACAAGAGAAGCAGCAGCAGACTACGGCACACTCTGCCTCCGTACCACCGGCTACCTCCCTGCACCGTGGCTACTAACATTCTCGCCACTACTCGCTATCCCACCGCATATGCATGGGGGACAATAGTCTGAGCTGTTGCGGGAGAAGAAAGGAAGGTCATGGCACTCGTGGTTCTAGTGGCAACGATGGTCAGGACTGGTTGGGGAGGGAAGAAGTTATGGCGGAGGGGACGAGACGACTGGAGGGAGGGGAGGAGTTACAGGGGCAAGAGGGCATGGGCAAGTGGGGTGAGTTGAGTCGTTTGGAGAGGGTGGGAACAATCATATAACGCACAGAAGAGGAGAGGTTGAATGCTGGGGTAAACTCCATCTTTTTATTAGTTAGATTAGATATAGTAGTTCTAACAATTGGACACATGAATGAATTAGGGGATTGTGATTTAGATATGCTAATAACTTATTATGCCATAAAAAAACAGGTAGGGAGAGAGAGATCTGTGAATAGCAGTTCGAACAAGTTTCTCATACCGTAAGCTGGCTATGATCATGAAATTTTATATAATCACGTGTGGCAATAAGAGCCACTTCTATAATCCTTCAGAATTTTATAAGTTGATTTAGTTCCCTATCTAGATGGTTAGTGTGTTAAAATTGAGTTAGGGTTTAGAACTGGATATATCCGCTATTTATATTAGAATAAAATACAACCAAAAGGATTAAGGCGCAGTTTGGAATATTAGAATTATAACTTTTTCGATTTTGTGGAAATCGAATTGTTTCCTATGAAATTTATGCATCCCAGATACGCCTAGGCATTGTTTTAAATGAAAATAGAAAATAAGAAAATTAAAAATATAGTCTTCGTGTTTTCTTTATGGTTATATAACAATGGAACGAGTGATGTTTATCTTGCTGATGTGACTTGACCAAAATTCTTATTTTATAGTTAATAACATAGGGGTGAAAGATATTACAAGTTATATACATCGGTAACTAATTTGGTGACAATCATGTTGTAGTCTTCACACATCATAAATTGCAGCCAAAAATTTAAATTTCTGCATCTTTCTGCACAGTAATGCAATTGAACAATAGATATGCTATTGCTAAATTAACATAAAAAAATACGGAAACTACCGAAGGCAAATTGTATTCATTCCTCAACATTTGTTGAGTAATCCCTCATTTCACCAACTGAGAAAACATCATTGGCATTGGATTTCTAATTTCATAAATACTTGGACGCAAAATCGGCAATGTTCTTGTCAGAGCTCCCTCCTTGCTGCATTGCCTCCTTGGCCTTTTGCATCCACTTAGCAGCATTCCTCTTGTACTCCATCTTCTCCCCACTCATCACCTCCTTGATGCACCTCTCCACCTCTTCGCTCCTCACCAAACCTTTCCTGTCTCGCCGCGCTCGCAAGCCAATCCCCCACGCGCTCTCCACATACTTTGCGGTGGTTTGTTGGTCAGCCCATTGTGGTATCGCAACCATGGGCACACCAGCGACAATCGCTTCGATTGTTGAGTTCCATCCGCAGTGTGTCAAGAAACAACCTGCATTATGATGAGTGCAAGTTGAATTGTCATTGCTTAGCATATTCACTAACAATTCTTCGATTTCTTGCTACATGTGTAGAATTTTGCTCACTTCATACCTGTGGCCTCATGAGCCAATACCTCTAGCTGAGGGCAAAAAGGAACAATTAGGCCTTTGCCGTTGCATTTGTGACCGAGTTCTTCGGACAACTTTTGTGCCTCGTCGGTCCTCAACACCCAAAGGAAAGGCTTACTGGAATTGCACAATCCATTGCCTAGCTCATCTAGCTGTGCTATGTCGAGGTTGGCGACGGTCCCATAGGATGCGAGGACTACAGAGGAAGGGGCCTGCTTGTCCAGCCATGCCATGCATGGAGCAGTGCTTGAGGAGAGGTTGAAACCGTAGGTCTTGTTGAATGGCAGGCGGTCGTCATCTAGGTAGAAGGATGGCAAAGTCGGACCGATTGTCTTCGCACGCCATGTCCATTCCATGTAATCTGCCTCCTGCTCAATTAGAAAAAGAGTAGTTGAATGTCTTTGCGCAACTACACGGCTAGATGCGATAATCAAATTGCATTTAGAAATAAAGTTGTATATGCTATACAACTACAATGTTTTATGATTGAAAATATAGTTGTATATTTTCTATAGAACGGTTGTAGCTCTAATATATATTTGATTAGTTTGCACCGTTATAATCTGCACCATGAAAATAAGTGGTTTAAATCCCTCTTTTATTGTCTGATTAACGTAGGAATTTCTAACATCTTAGAGTGAACATAGAAGCTATTTTAACGTTATTTCAGTAAACACAGTTGAAAATTAGATGTATATCATGTCACGTATTCATGTTCATTTAACCGTAGAGGCGTCCTGTAGATCAGTACTAAAATTTCCAAGCATGAGAGGATGTGCTCAGTTTGTCCCTCCCAATATAATTTCAGTTGAGCAAAACAACAAACATGTGGTGCTCAGTACTGACCTTTGGCTCGAGGTCGCGGAAGGAGTTGACGAGCACGTCGTCGGCATCCTCCAGCCCGTCGAACTGCCCCAGCGCTGACTTCGTGTATCCCGGGTACCACTCCGGCGCGGCCATGAACGGCGGCACGTCCTCCGGCCCCAGCTCCACGCTAAGCGTCCCCCGCAGCGCGCTCCCGTCCGTCAACGGCAGCGCCACTCGCCCCGCGTACACCTCCCCGTAGATGAGGTCCACCGCGCACAGCTGCGTCAAGAACGCAGCCGCGACCACGCCGGCAGCCCGCGCCACCCGCCGCGCCCACGGCAGGTGCGAGTCGTACACGAGCACCCTCACGGGCCGCCCCGCCAGCGCCTCGTCGCCGATGAGCCGCGCCAGCGTCTCCGAACCGTCGGCTTCCATCCGGCGCACGTACTCCGCCGTGTCCGGGCACGAGGCGATCCCGCCGGCGTCGAAGCCGTCGGAGATGGCGGCTACGGGGAAGGGGCACCCAGTGTGCGGCCCGATGGTGGAGAGGACGAAGCGGGTGACGACGAGGGTGGGGCGGAGGCCGTGGTAGGCCAGCCGGCGGCCGAGCTGGAGCATCGGGTTGGCGTGGCCCTGCATCCCCGGGAACGGCAGGAGAAGGACGTGGGCGCCGCCGCCTCCTCCTCCTTTGACGGTGGTGCCCGCGTTGTCCATTGTACGCACGCCACGCTGTGAACGTTGTGATCTTGTGTTTGCCTCACTTAGCTTGAAACAGTCGATAAGAATGTGTTTGATTGGTGGGATGAGGTTAATACGATGGAATGATTTTGTACGTTCTACAGTTTTAGATAAATGAAATAGTTCAGTATTTATGGAAAATATTTCTCAAATTTGTAAGCCATCATTTAGGATAAGTTGATTCTATTCAAACAATCAAATATATAAATAATTTTTTTAAAACCATCTAATTCATGTATCACATGGTAAAGTAACTAAACGCACCGTAAGTAAGTGCCGCAGTGGAGCGGGGCGCAAGTTGTCTCACTTAGACTTAATTGATCACGTGAGGTGAGCCGGCGAAGGGGACGTGGGCAATCTGGAATTCGCTTCGACTTGAATTGGTCCACAACTACGGCACGCACGATAAGAATGCAGCAGTGACTGGTCAATTGACGGATGCTTCGTGGAATCGTGGGCAGATTGTTGCGCTTCCTGCCGCTTTGACGCAAGCAATAATTTGCACCTAGAAAGTCTCGGGCTTCTTTTGTTTCGCCGTCGTCAATTAAGAAAGTAAAAAAAATGGAAACTTGCCCGCTACTCTGCTGCGCTGCAAGCCTGAACCTGAAACACCGGTATTAATCTTGAGCCCCCCACCCCCGCCGAACTAACAGCTAAACAAAACTAAACTATGGAGAGCGTGAGCACCTCCTCCTCCCGCCATGAAAACGGCGGGGCCCACGTCCTCCTGCTGCCATTGCCGGCGCAGGGCCACACGAACCCGATGGTCCAGTTCGGCCACCGCCTCGCGTATCACGGTCTCCGCCCGACACTCGTTACAACCCGCTACGTGCTCTCTACTGGCCCGCCCCCCGGCTACCCCTTCCGCGTGGCAGCCATCTCCGACGGCTTCGACGCCGGCGGCATGGCCTCGTGCCCAGACCCAGTGGAGTACTGCCGCCGGCTGGAGGCCGTGGGGTCCGAGACGCTGGCGCAGGTCATCAACGCGGAGGCCCGTGCAGGCAGACCCGCCCGCGTGCTGGTGTATGACCCGCACGTACCGTGGGCGCGGCGGGTGGCGCGGGCGGCGGGCGTGGCAACCGCTGCGTTCATGTCGCAGCCGTGCGCGGTGGACTTGATCTACGGGGAGGTGTGGGCGGGGCGCGTGCCGCTGCCGATGACTGATGGGAGAGCGCTGCTGCGCCGAGGGGTGCTCAGCGTGGAGCTGGCACCGGAGGACCTGCCGCCGTTCGTGGTGAAGCCGGAGTTGTACCCCAAGTACCTCGACGTCTCGACCCGGCAGTTCGAAGGCCTTGAGGATGCCGACGACGTGTTTGTCAACTCCTTCCGCGATCTCGAGCCACAGGAGGCAGAACACATGGAGTCGACATGGCGTGCGAAGACGATTGGTCCGACGTTGCCGTCCTTCTACCTCGGCGACGACCGCCTGCCATCGAGCAAGACCTACGGCGTCAACTTCTTCAGCAGCACTGCACCGTGCATGGAATGGCTGGATAAGCAGCCCCCTTGCTCAGTTGTCCTTGCATCCTATGGGACCGTCTACAACCTGGACGCCGCCGAGCTAGACGAGCTAGGAAATGGACTGCGCAATTCCGGTAAGCCCTTCCTCTGGGTCGTCAGGCCTAGCGAGGCACAAAAATTATCTCAAGAACTCCGTGATAAATGCAAGGCGAAGGGCTTAATTGTGCCTTGGTGTCCCCAGCTTGAGGTCTTGGTGCATAAAGCCACTGGTATGAAATGATAAAATTTTAAATATGGAGCTAATAATGTCGTGAGACTGAGAGATTAAGAAATAATCTTGGACTCCTCCGACATGCAGGTTGTTTCTTGACGCACTGCGGATGGAACTCGACAACGGAAGCCATTGTTGCTGGTGTGCCAATGGTAGCAATGCCGCAGTCGGCGGACCAGCCAACCACAGCAAAATACGTTGAGAGCGCATGGGGGATCGGTGTGCGGATGCCCCCCAATGAGAAAGGCTTGCTGACGAGGGAGGAGGTGGAGAGGTGCATCAGGGAAGTCATGGATGGGGAGAGGAAGGATGAGTACAGCAGGAATGCTACAAAGTGGATGCACAGGGCCAAGGAGGCAATGCTGGAAGGAGGGAGCTCGGACAAGAACATTGCTGAATTCGCATCCAAGTATTTATCGAGTTGAATTAAAGTCTAGTGCAGGCTTAATTAGCTGGTGACCATAACTGGTGATGAACACTGCTTCGTCTACGACGCAAATGTTGAGAGGAATAATTTTGCCTTCGACGATGACCAAATACTGTGGTATTGTGGCGTCACTGAGAACAAAGCTTAAGTTTTCTTGTATCAGCAGATTGTAAGAAAATCGAGCTTACGTTCATTTTAGTTTAATAGAATCATTCGAGAATTTCAAGCGCTATTGACATCCAGAGTTCAACCGTATTTTTGAGATGTACTGTCGTGCTCAACTAGGAGGAAGAGTTGGGAACCACTATCTTATGGCCGGTCAAATGGACTAGAAGTCACGGTCGTCGCTCCCCACTCCGGCGCCCTCCCTCTGCCATGTGGCAGCTCGCCACCGCATTCCCTTTCCGCACAGAGTGCATCGCACTGGCAGTCTGGCACCCCCTTCGTTCCCGTTGCCCCCTTCCCATTTCTTGCAAAAAAAAATCGAGGAACTTTCATATCGGGAAATTTTAATTTGGGAAACTTTCATCTCAGAAAATTGAATTCAAGAAAATTTTATCCTGGGAAATTTCAAATAACAGAATTTCAACATTGAAAATTTCATCTCTAGAAACATTCATCTCGGGAAAATTCAATTCAAGAATCATCTTGGGAAATTTCAATTTGAGAAGTTCCAACTTGGGAAAATTTCAAATCGAAAAAATTTCAAACAAAAAGAATTCTAACCAAGAACTCAACTCGAATAATTCAACTATGGAAGTTTTAACTCAAGGGATTCTCAACTTGATTGGGGAATTTCAACTTGAATACAAGGGATCCTCGCTAGTGGTCGACACTCGTTCCTCATCCGTCGTATCATCCACGGTGACGGACCGGTAATGGCGATGTCTACTATTTCACACGCCCAATAGGACAAGATCTAGACCGGCATAGCATGACGGCTAAATAGGACAAAATCTAGACCGGCATAGCATATGGCTATATGGCATTATCAACTAAATGCATCAAATCTTCTAATCGATCAAAAGACTCCAATCCATCAAAAGAATCCGAATTGTACCACACAAAGAGTTCGCAAATATCACAGGAAGCAATGAGTTCTAATCACTTTGACCTGAATATCCTGTAACGTGAATAATTGACCTGATATCATTTTCTTTGTTTCGATATCCCAGTTTCAACTTTGTTAACCAGTCCACAGCAACCATAGGCGGATCTATGGGTGCCGGGTATGCACTGGCACCTCCAAAAAAATTTAAAAATATCAGGAGATCACCACTTGAATGGAACAAATTTATTGATTGAATTGGTTCTAATTTTGATGATTTAGAATTTATTACTTTTAGCAAATTTTGAATATATGTATTGCATTTATAATGTTACAAAACCATTGTACAAGACTATAGAGTTGTACATGTGTAACATCCCGAAAAATGCAATAATATAAAAATTCATATTTTGAATTTGCATATCTTTGTTTCTGATTTTTCTTGACATGATTGGAATTTATTTGGATTTCTTTGGATTTTTGTATTGAATGGAAAATCAAACAAAAAGAATTAAGGATTGGATAATAGTAACAAGATAAAATGGTAAAAGTAAAAATTTGGAAAAATTACCATAGAAACCTAACCATGCTGGTAAGTCAGTAAAATCAACATGTAAAAAATTTTATGCACAGAAAAGTGGGTAAATAAATGAATGACACCTCTTTTTGACTAAAAACACTGCAAGCCAGAATTAATGAAAAATATTCGAAGTTTATCCTGAGCTGGAAAAATTATCACAACACTCTCATGGTATATTTTATCTCCGGTAAAAATATCAGGATTTGATCATGTCGGAAAAGCCCTCTAATAATTCAAAAACAGAAACAATTAAAAACTAGAAATCCTAATGTCCGAATTTCTATAAAATATTCACTTGAGGTTTTGACTTGAAATTTTTATTGAGATATCCTTAAGACAGAATGAATCCCTATAAAAAGTTTGGAAAATAATTAATATGATTTACATCCCAAAATAAATAGAATACCGAAATTCAAGTCCTGTACAAGTCCACAGTGTCAGAATTTCTAAAATTCAACCGTGCGTTATTTTAACCTAAAATTTTTACTGGAGATTAGAAACTACCAGATAATGTCGGTCAAAAAGTTTAGCAATTATTCAACTTGATCTGTTGTCCGTTTTAATGCTCACATGGAGCTTGTCTCGGTCAGACTTATCCTCTGACTCACCTTCACTCACTGACATGTGGGGCCAACCTCTTTTCCGTAACGGTTGCTGGCGGCAACGGAAAAGCGTCGCTCTCACTGCCCTGTGGCCCCGGGACCCACCCGTCAGCCCTGGCTTCACTGCCCCTCCTCCTTTTCCCCTCTCGCCCGAGACGAACTCGAAGACTCCCGAGCCTCGCGCCTGCCTCGCCGATCCGATTACCGCACCGCACTACGCCGCCCGAGCTAGCAATCGCAGCCACGCCTTGCCGTCCTCTCTGTCTCCCGCTCCATGCCCCGCCTTGTCCGGACGCTGAGCTCGTGCCACCTTGTCCAAACCGAGCCGCGGATCATCTCGAGTTCAAACCACGTGGACGATCCTTTCTCCGCTTATAAATACCATATGAGTGTCGCATTGAACCTCCTTCCTCTTCATTTACTCCGTAATCAGAAATCAAGTGAAACTCGGATTTTCGCCATTTTCGCCAGAACCCGGTTGGGAAGAATCGCGATTTCGCCAAAATAGTGAGCCTCTGTCAAATTAATCGTTTACGAGCTTACTAGAGCCGCATGAACTCATCCCATTCACCCTTTTCTTTCTTCTTGCCCTCAGACTCCGCCGCACCATGTGCCCTTCTTCTCCAACTCGCCAAGACGGTGGTAGAGCTCTCGGCTAAGCTCGGCCCGCCGACCGCAAAAACGGACCCGGTGACCCATCGAGCCTCCCAGTGCTACCGATTCAACCGAGCTAGCTCCCATTTCTTCTCCGCGAGCCGCCTCCTCTTCGCGCAGTCGCCGTCGGCTGACTTGCTCGGCCGTCCCCCGCGGTGATCGATACCCCGAAAGTGCGCCAAGATCCTCGAGCTCGCCGTGCCACCCATTCGTACGAGACTCACCGAGAGCCGTCGCCGTTGACCCTAGCCACCTCCTCTCGCTTCTGTCGCTGACCAGCAGGCCGCCTTGTCGGCCGGTCAAGCATTTTCATCTGAGAGGTGAAATCGCCTTCGATTCAAAGCGTATTTCCATTCTTTTCAATTATTTTCAATACGAATTAATTCAAAGCGTTTATAACTTTTGCATTATGACTCAATTGAGTGAAATAAAATTTTAAATTCATCTAAAATCTAGTTATTTCAGAATATAAAATAATATTTTGAAAATGTTCACTGGATAAATTTGAAATTCAAATTTAAAGAAGAGGCTTAAATAAGTGCTACATATTAAAAGTTGTAAACAAACTTAAAAATGAATGGAACCGATTTTATTGAAATAGTCATGTTTCCAGGAGTTCAAATATATAAAATATTTAAATTTCATTATTGTTTGAAATACTTTTTATTAAAGATAGTATTCAATGCATTGGAAATTCAAAATACATAATTTGAGTAAAAGAAATATGGAATAAGTAAAATTGATTTCTAAATAATATTATGGCAGTAGGATACCTTAGTTTGCCAAAATATTTAATAAATGAACTTGATTTGAATTAACTTGAAAAGAATGATATAGCTTAAATATAAAATGTGTATATGTATATGGATAGAAAGTTGAACATGTTAGAATATGGGTCAAATGAATTCAAATGATCGCCAAACCAGTTTTATTATACCTCTGGCAGTATAAGGTTTCCAGATATAAAATAATATTTAAAGTTTACTACATAAAACAGTAAATGATTAATAGTCAAAATATAAATACTTGCATAATTGGAATAGTTTTAACTTTCGTAAATAAACTCTGAATTTGATGAAACCAAATCCCATGACCTCGAAAAATAGTACCCTTTCTGTTTATACAAGAATATCTTATGTTTGTGCTAGGTTGAAATAAAATAATGTTAGACCCTAATGATCGTTTATAGGAAAAACATCGCGGATAAAAGCCAATTGTCGCGAAACCAACTTTAAATCACTTCTAGTATCATACCCTGTTAATACCTGAAAAATGAGTAGATTATCCTAGGCGGTGTAGTCGCAAACTTGTATCAAAAACTGAACTCTTATCGAGTAAAAATTGAACTATCAAGCTTTTTCGTCAATCCGTAGAACCTCTCGTCTAAATGCAAAAACTATGGAAATTGGTTTAGAAATGATATTTAGGATAGGGTCTACCATATTCTAGAAAAATATTTTATTTACAACTTACGCTTCAATTAAATCTTACTAGCTGAATACCCCAAAAAAGTATGTTTGTCATAACCCTTAATGTCACATAAGCGTTTCGCTTTTGAAAGAATATCTCGTCTAAAAGCTAAAATATATGAAATCAGCCTAGATTTGTTCACCAAAGTATATGCTATCCAATTCCGAAGAAATAATCTTATTTCGTCATGTTTTGGCATATAAACTTTAATAGTCAAATAACCCTTAGTTTTATGCTTTATGAACTTCATAATAAGGTAAGTGAACCTTGTAATAAGGAATGTTGTAGTTAATATATTTGTATCACCAGAACCTTCTTAAAAACTATAAATAAATCTATTTAGCTAACTTATCAATCATAACTTATTTAAAACCTTTCTTATGCAAATCACTTAAGGAATTAAGTATGTTTTGCATAACCCCCTTTGATTAGTGTTTCAATTCTTTTAATCCAAGTAATTTTAGCATCTATAATTCAAAATCATAAATACTAAAATTCATAATTTTAGCCTCTTGAATTCGTAATTCAAGATTAGATAATCTATAAAAGAACCATGTTTTGTTTGTCATAAAGCCATCAAGTTTCAGAATAATGTAATTACTTAAATAATCCAAACCCTAAGTGTTCCTGTTTTCTACAATGAATCTTTATTTGATTTTCTGTCTGTCTTCTTTTCACCCTTATTGAAGTTTATTATTTGCTTTATTTTTCCGATCGATCGACGTGTAGGATTCGACGTCCCTTCCTCCATCGTTGCCTCCGTCGATCGATCGCGTCGCTGTCGTAAACGATATATAAGCAAGGCAAGCACCCCTTTGACCATTTTGATCCCAGAATTTAATTTGCATTGTTTATTAAAATGTTTCATGCATACGTTTACTTTCTGTAAATTGCTATTTTGTGGTACTGGTAGTTATGCCTGTTGTCTCATGAAACTTCCTTGATAAGTATGAATATGTGAACCTTGATAACCATAGATTAAGTTTAGACAATTACTAAATGTCGCCATGGGTATATGCGATTACTTTAACCCATGCTTAGCCATGCTTTTAGATCAAATGATGATGATGATGATGATCAGATCAAAATGTGTTCCTTGAGAAATGGAAAATGTCAGAATTGTAGCTGTTGGTTATGGGTATTTTGATTAAAAACCCAAAATAAAACTATGGTTTTGATGCGGGCGATTATTGGCAATAGCCGGAGGTGCAGAGGGATTTGCACGTAGTGTAGGGTGGAGTATCGCCCGTGTCAATTTAAGGACCGAACTCAGTGTTGTATGATCCGAGATAATTTGTGCAAACCACAAGTGTTGTTATGGGGCTTACTTAAACCAATTAAGTTATCTAGTTTAACTTTGCACATTGGTAGGTCAAGTAGTACGGGCTTTCCTTTCGGGTTTGCTCTTACGGGTGCCCACACCGAGGTGTTGGGAACAACACTTACCAATATAACGGTGTGCGCCACGTCTATGGGGAGTTCCAACATTCCTATGCTCGAGTTCTCCCAGCTATAGCGTGGGTTTTATCGTCCGGTCTTTGGTGCAAAGTTAGATTAGATAATGTAAAGGTTTTCGTCATGAACATTCCGCCACACGCTTAAAGTGCGTGAAACTTGCGGCAAAAAGAAAAGGTTATGATTTGTGGGTAAAGTTGTGCGCCTCGCAGAGTAAAAATCTAATCGACTAGCCGCCCCTCGGTCATGGGAAACTTGGTGAACTTGCACTAGTTAAATGTTTAATTTTCTAAAATGGGTTGTGGTTTGGAACTTGTTTAGCAGACTTTTGTTTTCATGTCAAAGGATCGACATTGATGGATTCCATTTCGGATTATTCGATATTCACGATGGGTTGTGAATATATTACTTATGCTTTACTTATTTCATATCACCAATTATGCTTTTATAAATTCCGTTTGCAAATAACTTGTTTTACAATGTCAATTTCGCTTATGCAAATTAATCGTAGTAGCCTCCTTTGAAATGGCTCGCATATATTATAGGCTTTGCTCAAGTCTTGGAGTACTGAATGTACTCACCCTTGCTTATATGTGGTTTTTAGGTGGTTAAGTTGTCAAAGCTTCGAGGTTTCTTCCATCGCAGGTTGCGGGTTTTCCTTCGTCGAATCTTTCTAGGGATTATGCCTTGTCGGTTGCCTACGGGTTTTGGATGGGCACACTACAAGACCTTGCTTCTTTTGCTGCTTTATCTCTGATTTGTAAGAGTTTCTTTATGTAGTAGCTTCCGCTTAATTAATATTTGTTGTATGGTTGTGATTCCAATTAGTGTATGTGCGTACTAGCTACTGATCATGGGACTAGTAATGAAATGCACATTAGATTTCCATTTTGCAAGTTTGTAAAAATGGGGTCGTTCTGATTGGTATCGAGCTATCCGATCAGAGGATAACCCTAGATAGAATGGTCGCTTAGAATAATCAAATTCAAAATCTTATGTTCAAAAGTTACCATACTTGCAAAATGTAGATTTTGCTAATCTTCTCTTTATCTTAAGATTCTCCTCTTACCACTACTTTCATTTTGTTTTATAAACAAATTCTTCTTTCCTTAAATTAATCCTCGACAATTGGAAGCTCCGGTGTCTACATCAACAATCTTAAGGAAGAGAAGTGTCGCTCCATGAAGACTGGTGTTGATAGGTCGAATAGGAATATAATAGGCTAAGATATTTTAGAACCCTTGTAAGATGACTATTTTGTGAGTTTTGTTGAAATCTTTTCTCTTGTATTGCTTACGGTTACTCTCGCAAAGACTAAACCATTTGGTTGAAACTTACGATGTGCCAACCCTTATGTAATAAGAAAATTTAATTAAAAGATTTTAAGGAACTAAAAGTTGCCTAGTAACCTAACTGAATATCGCCTAAATATTAATCTCTTCTTGACGCAGTAATGCCTAAAACAAGATCCTTAAGGAAATTATTGAAGTGTGAGACCGCTCAAAATTTCCGACCCACAAGAGCCAACATTCCAACTCCAGTCCAGTCTAGTCCGCGATATCCAATCGCTAGATCATCTCGACGCAATGTTCGTCGTGAATCACCTCCACTTCCCAAGACCCAAGTGAAGTTATTCTCGAAGAACAATCTCCTCGAACCTCAAGCTATGGCTCAAGTCTTGGCAATGCTTGAACAAGAGCATCAAGTTGATACAGTTCTACTCCAACAAGTGATGCAAAATACTTCCCACCTTAGCGGTTAGGGATGGAAATGGTGGTACGCGCATTACTCCAAGTTGGGAGAGTTTCAAGACCCGACTTCGACCTTCTCCTCATCGTGGAACCTCTTGATGTCGATGATTGGCTCCATTCCATTGAGAGCAAGCTAGTCATTGCAATGTAGTGACTATGAAAAGGTTCTCTATGCTTCTCATCAACTGCATGGAACTGCAGCAGTCTAGTGGGAAAACCATCAGGCGATGCTCCCTGAAGGTCAATTCATATCTTGGGTAGCATTTAAAGAAGCATTTCAGAGGACTCACATTCCTACAAGCATCATTGAGATCAAGAAGCGAGAATTTATGGAGTTGAAGCAAGAAAACTTATCAAGAATGGAATATCTACATCGCTCAATCATCTATCTCGCTATGCTGTTTCTGAAGTGTCAGATGAGGCTCGAAGAATTGAGCATTTCAGAGAACATCTGAATGAAGAAATCAAGTGGATGCTAGTCGCCCATGATATTTATGATTTCCAAACCTTAGTTGATAAGGCTATTCGAGTGGAGTTTGGCATGAGAACAGTGATGGAAAGCCGAAAGCGCAAATGGATAGCTCGTCAATCAGTAAATGATCATTCTCCAAAGCAGCGTTTATTGCAGTCATTCAATGTTCAGCCACATGTTTCTCAAGTCCAAAGAATGCCAAGGGCGAACTCTTCACCTCGCACCATTACGTTCATTCAATCATGCAAGCAAGATTATCTTCTAGCACTCGGTGCGTGGAGGTTTGTGCTTGTCCTAAGAAGAATTCGAACAGCTTTGTCCGCACTCAAAGAACCCTCAAGTAGAGATCGATAATTGGAAATTTGAAAATCTCTAAGTCACCTCTACTTCAAAACAAGTTACTATTCCCGGTCGTCTCGCACCATGTGACAGAAGAAGCTCATAATGCACTGATGTGGTACTAGGACATTCCTTGTTCACTCTATACCTACATTGGTGTTATTTGATTCTCGTGCATCACATTCCTTCAGATTCAACAAGTTTATTAAGCAAAGATGAACTTCAAGCTGATTTGCTTCCCACAAAGATGATAATCTATTCGCCAGAGCAACTATGAAAACCTCAAAACTTTGTTCGAGGTATGCATCGAGATTAGCGGAGTGTCTTTCTATGCTAACCTTATTGCTATTGAGACCCCGAGACTAGATGTAATTCTCGGTATGGATTGGTTATCTAAGCACAAAGGCTATATTGATTGTGCTAACCGATCTATATCTCTTCTCACCCTGCACGGAATTCAAGTACAGTTTTCTTCAATCAGTAGCACTCCAGCTCAACAGCCATTCCTTGGTTCTACTCTAGTTACGAAATTGAGTCAAGAACCAGTGGTATGTGAATATTCTGATGTATTTCCAGATGAACTGTCAGGAATGCCTCCAGACCGCGACATGGAATTTGTCATTAATCTTGTTCCCGAATAAAGACTCTATCTCTAGCGACCTTATCGCTACCTCCTGATGAGTTGGTCAATTGAAGAAGCAACTCAATGATCAATTGATAAAGGATTTATTCGCCTAGTTCATCTCCATGGGGCATCCAAAGGCTATTTGTTCCTAAGAAAGACGGTGGTCTACGATGTGCATAGATTATCGTGCTTTGAATGAAGTCACTATCAAGAACAGATATCCACTTCCTCGTATTGATGATCTTTTTGATCAATTGAATGGTGTTCATGTATTTTCAAAGATTGATTTGAGACATGGATATTATCAGTTGAAAATGAAGCCCGAGGACATTCCAAAAACTGCTTTCACCACTGTTACGGGTTGTATGAATACACCGTAATGTCGTTCGACTTACAAATGCTCCACCCATTTTATGTGCCTTATGAATAAGGTCTTTATGGAATATTTGGACAAGTTTGTGGTGGTGTTCATTGATGACATTCTCATTTACTCCAAAACTCAAGAAGACCATGTGCAACACTTGAGTATGGTGCTAGGAAAGCTTCGTGAACATAAGCTCTATGCCAAATTCGAGAAGTGTGAATTCGTTAAAGGAAGTCGATTTCTTGGGCATGTTCTTTCGTAAGGTGGAATTGCAATGACCCAAGAAAGATCCAAGCCATTACGAATGGGAACCACCTCACTGTTTTAAGGTCGAAGTTTTCTCGGTTTAGCGGGATACTATCGCCGCTTTATCGAAAACTTCTCCAAGATTGCTCGTCCTATGACTCAGTTGCTGAAAAAGGAAAAGAAATTTGAATGGACCCCAGAATGTGAAACAAGTTTCCAAGAGCTTAAGAAAAGATTAACCACAGCTTCAATTCTTATTGTTCCTGATGTTCATAAGAGCTTCGATGTATATTGCGATGCATCACGACACGGCCTTGGATGTGTTTTGATGCAAGAAGGAAAAGTTATCGATATGCTTGGCGTCAACTTCGCCACATGAGCAAAATTACCCTACTCATGATTTGGAATTAGCACCGTTGTCCATGCTCAAGATTTGGAGACACTATCTTATTGGCAATCGCTAGAAATCTATACGGATCACAAAAGTCCGAAATATTTCTTCACCCACCAGATTTAAGTCTCGTGCAAAGGAGATGGCTAGAGTTGATCAAAGACTATAACCTTGGCATTCATTACCATCCCGTAAGGCTAATGTTGTAGCCGATGCTCTCAATGAAAGCTTCATTGTCTTTTCATCTCCGATCAATTTGAGTTGCAAATGAATTCCAAAAGCTCAATTTGATTTGGTTGAAGAAGGCTATGTTGCTACTCTTGAATTACAACCAACCCTCGGAACTCATATAAAAGCCACACAACTAAAAGATGAAGCCATTGGCAAGATTAGAAAACAGTTGAGAGAGGGTACTGAATCCGAATTCTCTCAAAGTTCAGATAAAGTAATTATGCGAGGAAACCGTACATATGTCCCCGATGATTCTGAACTCAAGAGACTAATTTTGAAGGAAGCTCATGAATCTCCTCTTTCTATCCACCCAGGAGTACAAAATGTACCAAGACCTAAAACAAGAATATTGGTGGCCCGCATGAAAAGGAAATTGTCCTATGTTGCCGAAAGTGTGACGTATGTCGAGTTAAAGCCGAGCATCAACGCCTCTTTGGACTCCTTCAACCCTGCAAATCCCCATGTGGAAATGGGAAGACATTAGTATGGATTTTATTACCGGTCTACCCAGGACTCGGAAAGGAAATGATTCTATATGGGTCATTGTTGATCGGTTGACAAAAGTAGCTCACTTCATTCCGATTAAGACCAAGTATCAAGGAGACAAGCTTGCGAATTATACATGGAGAATATCGTGCGCCCGCACGGTGTTCCAAGAACTATTGTTTCCGATCGAGGCTCCCAATTTACTTCCGCTTTTGGGAAAGTTTGCACATCTGTTAGGAACTAAGCTAAACTTCAAGATGACTTATCATCCTCAAACAGATGGATGATGAAAGGGTAAATCAAGTCTTAGAAGATATGCTCGAGCTGTGTGCTTTCATACAGCGCTAATTGGGAGAAGAGTCTTGCATTCTTTGAATTCTCCTATAACAACACTTTCAAGCCGTCTTCAAATGTCGCCATTTGAAGCATTATATGGGAGAAAATGCGAACTCCTCTTTTCGTCCGAGGTTGAGAAAGAAAATTTTTCGTCCAGATCTTATCCAAGAAGCCCAAGAGCAAGTGGATGTAATCGAAGCGCATTGAAAGAAGCTCAATCGCGTCAAAGAGTTACGCTAGATAATCGCGGCGTGAACTCAACTTTGAAGTTGGTGATCATGTTTACCTAAAAGTCTCACCGCTCCGTGGAGTTCGCTCGTTTCAGATCCGTGGAAAGCTAGCTCCCTGTACATTGGACCATATCAAATTCTCGAGAAAATGGGTGAGTTGGCATACAAGTTGGAATTGCCACCTCAATTATCCGAAGTTCACAATGTCTTTCATGTTTCGCAACTTAAGAAGTGTCTCACGTGTACCCACCGAATTCACCAATTTAGAAGACATCGATCCAACCGGACTTGTCTTATCGAGAACGCCCGTTCGCATTCTCAAGAAGCGAACGCCACACAAGAAACAAATCCCACAAAATGTCAAGGTTCAATGGAGCAACCACACTAAGACGAAGCAACCTGAACGTGAAGATCATCTGCGAAAGGAATTCCCAGATTTCTTTTAGTCCTTGCAAATCTCGAGGACGAGATTTCTATAAGGGGGGTAGATTTGTAACATCCCGAAAAATGCAATAATATAAAAATTCATATTTTGAATTTGCATATCTTTGTTTCTGATTTTTCTTGACATGATTGGAATTTATTTGGATTTCTTTGGATTTTTGTATTGAATGGAAAATCAAACAAAAAGAATTAAGGATTGGATAATAGTAACAAGATAAAATGGTAAAAGTAAAAATTTGGAAAAATTACCATAGAAACCTAACCATGCTGGTAAGTCATTAAAATCAACATGTAAAAAATTTTATGCACAGAAAAGTGGGTAAATAAATGAATGACACCTCTTTTTGACTAAAAACAGTGCAAGCCAGAATTAATGAAAAATATTCGAAGTTTATCCTGAGCTGGAAAAATTACCACAACACTCTCATGGTATATTTTATCTCTGGTAAAAATATCAGGATTTGATCATGTCGGCAAAGCCCTCTAATAATTCAAAAACAGAAACAATTAAAAACTAGAAATCCTAATGTCCGAATTTCTATAAAATATTCACTTGAGGTTTTGACTTGAAATTTTTATTGAGATATCCTTAAGACAGAATGAATCCCTATAAAAAGTTTGGAAAATAATTAATATGATTTACATCCCAAAATAAATAGAATACCGAAATTCAAGTCCTGTACAAGTCCACAGTGTCAGAATTTCTAAAATTCAACCGTGCGTTATTTTAACCTAAAATTTTTACTGGAGATTAGAAACTACCAGATAATGTCGGTCAAAAAGTTTAGGAATTATTCAACTTGATCTGTTGTCCGTTTTAATGCTCACATGGAGCTTGTCTCGTCAGACTTATCCTCCGACTCACCTTCACTCACCGACATGTGGGCCAACCTCTTTTCCAGAACGGTTGTTTGGCGGCAACGGAAAAGCGTCGCCTCACTGCCCTGTGGCCCAGGGACCCACCCGTCGCCCTGGCTTCACCGCCCTCCTCCTTTTCCCTCGCCGAGACGAACTCGAAGACTCGAGCCTCGCTACCGCCTCGCCGATCCAAATTGCACCGCATCGCACCGCGTCGCCGAGATAGCAACTGCAGCCACGCCTTGCCGTCCTTCTATCTCCCGCCATGCCCTGCCTTGTCCGACGCCGAGCTCGCGCCACCTTGTCCAAACCGAGCCGCCAGATCATCTCGAGTTCAAACCACGTGGACGATCCTTTCTCCGCTATAAATACCATATGAGTGTCGATTGAACCTCCTTCCTCTTCATTTACTCCCGAACCAGAAATCAAGCTGAAACTCGGGATTTTCGCCATTTCGCCAGAACCCGAAGTTGTGGAAGAATCGCGATATCGCCAAAATATTGAGCCTCCTGACAAATTAATCGTTTCTGGAGCTTACTAGAGCCGCACTGAACTCATCCCATTCACCCTTTTCTGTTCTTCTTGCCCGCAGCTCCGCCGCACCATGTGCCCTTCTTCTCCAACTCCGGCGCACGGTGGTAGAGCTCCTCGGCTAAGCTCCGGCCCGGCCGACCGCAAAAACGGGACCCCAGTGACCCACTGAGCCTCCCGGTGCTACCGATTCAACCGAGCTAGCTCCCATTTCTTCTCCGCGAGCCGCCTCTCTTCGCTGCAGTCGCCGTGGCGGCTTGCTCGGCCGCCCTCGCCGGTGATCGATACTTCGAGTGCGCTAAGATCCTCGAGCTCGCCAGGCCACCCATTCGGCCGGAGACTCACCGGAGAGCCGTCGCCGTTGACCCCTAGCCACCTCCTCTGCTTCTCGTCGCTCACGCTGCCCGCCTTGTCACCTGGCCAAGCATTTTCGGTCAGAGGTGAAATACGCCTTCCCAAAACGTATTTCCATTCTTTTCAATTATTTTCAATACGGAATTAATTCAAACGTTTATAACTTTTTTATTATGACTCCGAATTGAGTGAAATAAAATTTTAAATTCATCTAAAATCTAGTTATTTCAGAATATAAAATAATATTTTGAAAATGTTCACTGGATAAATTTGAAATTCAAATTTAAAGAAGAGGCTTAAATAAGTGCTACATATTAAAAAGTTGTAAACAAACTTAAAAATGAATGGAACCGATTTTATTGAAATAGTCATGTTTCCAGGATTTCAAATATATAAAAATATTTAAATTTCATTATTGTTTGAAATACTTTTATTAAAGATAGTATTCAATGCATTGGAAATTCAAAATACATAATTTGAGTAAAAGAAATATGGAATAAGTAAAATTGATTTCTAAATAATATTATGGCAGTAGGATACCTTAGTTTGCCAAAATATTTAATAAATGAACTTGATTTGAATTAACTTGAAAAGAATGATATAGCTTAAATATAAAATGTGTATATGTATATGGATAGAAAGTTGAACATGTTAGAATATGGGTCAAATGAATTCAAATGATCGCCAAACCAGTTTTATTATACCTCTGGCAGTATAAGGTTTCAGATATAAAATAATATTTAAAGTTTACTACATAAAACAGTAAATGATTAATAGTCAAAATATAAATACTTGCATAATTGGAATAGTTGTAACTTTCAGAATAAACTCTGAATTTGATGAAACCAAATCCCATGACCTCGAAAAATAGTACCCTTTCTGTTTATACAAGAATATCTTATGTTTGTGCTAGGTTGAAATAAAATAATGTTAGACCCTAATGATCGTTTATAGGAAAAATATCGCGGATAAAAGCCAATTGTCGTGAAACCAACTTTAAATCACTTCTAGTATCATACCCTGTTAATACCTGAAAATGAGTAGATTATCCTAGGCGGTGTAGTCGCAAACTTGTATCAAAACTGAACTCTTATCGAGTAAAATTGAACTATCAAGCTTTTTCACAATCCGTAGAACCTCTCGCCTAAATGCAAAAACTATGGAAATTGGTTTAGAAATGATATTTAGGATAGGGTCTACCATATTCTAGAAAAATATTTTATTTACAACTTACGCTTCAATTAAATCTTACTAGCTGAATACCCCTAAAAAGTATGTTTGTCATAACCCTTAATGTCACATAAGCGTTTCAGCTTTGAAAAGAATATCTCGCCTAAAAGCTAAAATATATGAAATTAGCCTAGATTTGTTCACCAAAGTATATGCTATCCAATTCAAGAAATAAACTTATTTCGTCATGTTTTGCATATAAACTTTAATAGTCAAATAACCCTTAGTTTTATGCTTTATGAACTTCATAATAAGGTAAGTGAACCTTGTAATAAGGAATGTTGTAGTTAATATATTTGTATCACAGAACCTTCTTAAAACTATAAATAAATCTATTTAGCTAACTTATCAATCATAACTTATTTAAACCTTTCTTATGCAAATCACTTAAGGAATTAAGTATGTTTTGCATAACCCCTTTGATTAGTGTTTCAATTCTTTTAATCCAAGTAATTTTAGCATCTATAATTCGAAATCATAAATACTAAAATTCATAATTTTAGCCTCTTGAATTCGTAATTCAAGATTAGATAATCTATAAAAGAACCCTGTTTTGTTTGTCATAAAGCCATCAAGTTTCAGAATAATGTAATTACTTAAATAATCCAAACCCTAAGTGTTCCTGTTTTCTACAATGAATCTTTATTTGATTTTCTGTCTGTCTTCTTTTCGCCCTTATTGAAGTTTATTATTTGCTTTATTTTTCCGATCGATCGACGTGTAGGATTCGACGTCCCTTCCTCCATCGTTGCCTCCGTCAGCTGCGATCGCGTCTTCGTCGTAAACGATATATAAGCAAGGCAAGCACCCCCTTTGACCATTTTGATCCCAGAATTTAATTTGCATTGTTTATTAAAATGTTTCATGCATACGTTTACTTTCTGTAAATTGCTATTTTGTGGTACTAGTAGTTATGCCTGTTGTCTCATGAAACTTCCTTGATAAGTATGAATATGTGAACCTTGATAACCATAGATTAAGTTTAGACAATTACTAAATATCGCCATGGGTATATGCGATTACTTTAACCCATGCTTAGCCATGCTTTTAGATCAAATGATGATGATGATGATGATCAGATCAAAATGTGTTCCTTGAGAAATGGAAAATGCTGTAATTGTAGCTGTTGGTTATGGGTATTTTGATTAAAAACCCAAAATAAAACTATGGTTTTGATGCGGCGATTATTGGCAATAGCCGAGGTGCAGAGGGATTTGCACGTAGTGTAGGGTGGAGTATCGCCCGTGTCAATTTAAGGACCGAACTCAGTGTTGTATGATCCGAGATAATTTGTGCAAACCACAAGTGTTGTTATGGGGCTTACTTAAACCAATTAAGTTATCTAGTTTAACTTTGCACATTGGTAGGTCAAGTAGTACGGGCTTTCCTTTGGGGTTTGCTCTACGGGTGCCCACACCGAGGTGTTGGAAACAACACTTACCAATATAACGGTGTGCGCCACGCTTATGGGGAGTTCCAACATTCCTATGCTCGAGTTCTCCCGGCTATAGCGTGGGTTTTATCGTCCGGTGCTTTGGTGCAAAGTTAGATTAGATAATGTAAAGGTTTTCGTCATGAACATTCTGGTCACACGCTTAAAGTGCGTGAAACTTGCGGCAAAAAGAAAAGGTTATGACTTGTGGGTAAAGTTGTACGCCTCTGCGAGTAAAATCTAATCGACTAGCCGCCCCTGGTCATGGGAAACTTGGTGAACTTGCACTAGTTAAATGTTTAATTTTCTAAAATGGGTTGTGGTTTGGAACTTGTTTAGCAGCCTTTTGTTTTCATGTCAAAGGATCGACATTGATGGATTCCATTTTGGATTATTCTATATTCACGATGGGTTGTGAATATATTACTTTATGCTTTACTTATTTCATATCACCAATTATGCTTTTATAAATTCCGCTTGTAAATAACTTGTTTTACAATGTCAATTTCGCCTTATGCAAATTAACTGTAGTAGCCTCCTTTGAAATGGCTCGCATATATTATAGGCTTTGCTCAAGTCTTATGGAGTACGAATGTACTCACCCTTGCTTATATGTGGTTTTAGGTGGTTGTTGTCAAAGCTTCGAGGTTTCTTCCATCGCAGGTTGCGGGTTTTCCTTCGTCAATCTTTCTAGGGATTATGCCTTGTCGGTTGCCTACGTGTTTTGGATGGGCACACTACAAGACCTTGCTTCTTTTGCTGCTTTATCTCTGATTTGTAAGAGTTTCTTTATGTAATAGCTTCCGCTTAATTAATATTTGTTGTATGGTTGTGATTCCAATTGGTGTATGTGCGCATTTAGCTATCGATCATGGGACTAGTGCGAAATGCACATTAGATTTCCATTTTTGCAAGTTTGTAAAAATAGGGGTCGTTACAACATGTGGAGTGTACGTACATCGCTGTTCAAAATTCTCTAGCTTCGCCGCTGATAGAGACTACCGAAAACATAAAATAACAGACGCTTATATACCAACAATTAACCTCTACAAGTCACTACTACAGAAAACGTGATCACTGCCGGTTCCAAATCCTCAGTACTGCCGGATATGGAACCGGCAGTGATTGGTCGATAGTGATAGTCCGACTATCAATGCCGGTTCTAGAACCGATAGTGATTGTATCACAGTCGGTTCGTAAATCCAAAAATCACTCGTTAAAATTAAAAAAATTTATTTGCACCTGGAACACCCTGTATTTGCATGGTCGCGCGTCGCAAGTCACAAGTCACGCGAAATACGATTGCTAGGACTCGAACCTGTGACCTGTTGCTCCGCACGAACTCCTCTTACCATCTCAGGTAACATACACTTCTCAACTACTATAAGATATTATCCCTTCGTAGTGATAGAATCGGCAGTGATAGGTAGGTAAGAAAGGATTTTTTTAAGTAGTGAGTGATGACTCCTACTGGACATAACAAATTGCCCTGTTTCTGTCATGGGAGGATACGCATGGGTCATGGAATCGCTCCTGGTGTCCATTTGTTGGCACAGGAAGCAACACGGAAGAGGGCCGGGCGGCATTATGTCAACGTCAGGTGTCACGGTCTCGATCTCCTGCTACAACTGTCTGCTAGAGGCTAATATTGACTTACATTTGCGCCGAATGTGACAGATAGCGTTTCTGCTGCAATATTTCTTCTAAAGCGTATATTTAATGATATATGTAATCTGCGCCTAGCTTGTTTCCTACGAAATGTCCGGTCAATCTTCACGGTTACCGAATTCAGCTAATATCTGGTACTGTCTTACTATATAATTGCGTACAACTTCGATCATTTGATAAGTATAGTTTTGCTCACGGTTGGACACATGCATGATTTATACTTCTAAGTACTGGGTGGTTTTCTGCAATACTTCAATTCAAATGTTGTAGTTAATTAAAATGCCACATATGTAAGGACCCTCCGTCCTAGCTTGGAATACTGAGAAAATCCCGTGTGCATACAGTATTAATCCTATAATTAGTGACTATTACGCACATTTACAACATTATCATCACATTCATACACAATATTATATATATATATATATATATATATTAGCTGAATGTAGCTATACAATAAGGCTTAGAAAGGCCAAATAAAGTGCAATGGAACATACAAAAATCTAGTAGTATATCCATAGCCAACCCTTGGGCAAGTGCAAGGATAAAACTCTTAGAAGAACACATCAGTAAAATCCCCATATCCCGCTATATAGAACGTGTTGTCGAGGTATCCTTTGCCTACTGAATATTAATAATAGCAAGGTTGAGTACTTTCATAATCAAGAAGAAAGATATAATTAAATGCAGGCTTCAAAAGAGTAGGCTATTAGGTTCATTTTCATAAAGCGAATTTGAGTCAAGAATATCAAGTAATATATTTGTAAACATAGTTTCTAAGAGTAGTTCTGACTATATATATATATATATATATATATATATATATATAGCAAATATGAATAACATAATATGTAATAACTTGCAGTCCTCTATGATTATGAGCATCGAATTGTCCTATGCCAACCCCTGGCATAAAATCTAAAACAAGACTTTCCAACAAATATTTTCAGCTCCACCCTTTTGTGAACATAACAAAAGTCTAACTATTGTCAGTGTACAAAGTCTCTCATGACCGCAAGCATGGCTTTTTGAAAAGTTTTACACCCTATAGAGACGTATATATTTACCCATAAGACAAGGCCAACTTTTTTGCAGATATTTTCACGTTTCCTTTGGTGTGTGGCCAAGCGGCTATGACATTAACCGTTACATCAACTAGACCTAACTTTGCACTACCCCGATGATGTTTTACCCTTACTTTGGAAGCGGAAATAAAATTCACACACATAGTAACCATGACAATCCATCCTTGTCATTTACACATTAACCATGACAGTCTATCCTTTCATACCATTTCCCCCTAGCAAGGCATACACCATTATATCGGCAAGCCTTATTTTCAACACCTCGGTGTGGACACCCCTTCGAGCAAACCTATCGGGATTGCCCGTACTACTATAGCCTTTCAATGTGCAAAACTAGACTTGAGTAACTTCATAGGTTAAGTTACCCCATAATAGCACTTGTGGTTGCATTGAATATCTTCTATTGTACAATACTACGTTCAGTCCTTAATCTGATTTGGCTGAGAACACTACCCCCTACACTATGTGCAAGTCCATCCCTCGCACATCTGGCTATTGCCATATCTCGCTTGCATAAAATCATAGTGTTATTTTTATTTTTATACATAAAATATCAGCAACCTTTATTTCTATCATGTCCAAAACTTTCCATTCATAACGAATAACATATCTGATCATTTGTCACCTCATTTTTAAGCATGGCTAAGCAAATGCGTATATATTTGAATATACCCAATTTGACATTAGTAGATATCTAAATCTAGCTTAGGGTTATCAAGGTTATCATGTCAACATTTATTATGAAAGTTCCAGGAAACATGGGTAATACCTACTCATTTACTAAAAATAAGGCATTCATTCATACATAGGCTTGATGAAAACAATATAGCCTTAAGTGACATATTAGGATGACATGATCAAAGGAGTTACTTGCCTTGCTCATTGAATTTCTGGGTGGAGTTGGTGCTGGCAGTTGCAGTTTCTGAAACATTGGTGTCTATACGCAATTTTAACGCAAAGCAACAATACAAAGAAAAAGAAGTCGATAACATCAAACTCCAAATATAATTATAGAAATAGAAGGTTCTGGATTTACAAAGATTTTTAGAAAGTAGGTTTACAATTTTTGAGATTTATTTACATAAGCTATGATTATTTGAATTTTAAGTTAGGACAAGATTAACCCTAATAAAGCTGTAAGTGATAATAATGTTTAATTTCAATTATTTTTACAGAGATAGAGGGTCAGGGTTATAGGAGATTTTAGATGCCAGTTTCAAATTTTTTGAATTTGTTTGCAATAGTTATTCAAATTTGAATGTTGTATGCATTGAATACTAACGTAAGTAGCAGTTTTATCTAAACTAAGTCTAAATTCAAATGTCTTTGTAGAAACGGAGTGCTTATTGCTTTAGAAAAATTCAGAAGTTGATTTCATTCATTTTGGAGTTTGTTTGTGCAAATTTTCAAATAGAGAATATGCTAGTATTTATTCAATTTCTGAATTAAAATTTTGAACAGTGGTTGAACTTTAAATATTTTTTGCATATATGGTAAGTTCATGATTATAAAAATTTAGAAACTAGTTTAACTAAATTTGGAGATAAATTGCAAAAGTTATGAGTATTTGAATTTTGTATGTTCTAAAAATTACCCAAAAATAGGAAAGCGTGCTTTCACAATAGAAAAAGAATATTTTCTATTTTTACAGATTTTTGATTAATTCTTAGTCACTGAAAATGGCGACCCACATGTTAGTGGCTCATTTTTTAATATTGTTTTGGTTCTTAAATTTAATCCTTTTTAATTTCTCTAGGCCCAAGCAGGTTTGCAAAACCATTGAAAACGTGTCAATTTTCATGAAAACCGACCGTTTTGATCCGGTTCGCAATTTGAAACCGCTCGGTAAACCGTGGAGTTCAAATGCAAGTTTTAAATTTTGAAAAAAATTTATGAAAATGTGTTAAATTTTTTTTGAAATTTTTTGTGTGAGGTCCTAAAGCAATGCTAATGATTCTATAAAATTTTTAGATGTTTATCAAACTTGTGTATTTTTAAAAAATTCTGACAATAATACTGTCAGAATATATGCTCTTTAGTTTCTTATTTTCTAGGATACTGTCAGAATATATGCTCTTTAGTTTCTTATTTTCTAGGGGCACACAATAAAGTCTAATGACGTAACGTTTGAAAGAAAAGTAACCAGCATAGGAGAGTGATCAGAAAGCTAACCTTTTGTGTGATGTTCTAACGTAGTTATAATGATGTTGTAAAACTTTCGTGAGATGATCAGATATGTGTATTTTTAAACAAATCTAAAAGTGCTACTATCATTGTATATGCTCTTATATTTTTGATTTTATATGAGCACTAAATAAAGTCTAATATTTCTGAAAATTTTAGTACATGATCATTTGGCACTATTTATGGTTACATTAAAATTTTAGAACAAAATAAAAATCTGATAGTGCCTTTGTTCCTTTTCTTTAATTGCTGTTTTAGATTTTTTAGAAGTAATAAATTATTTTGAAAATTGTTTAAATTTCTCTTACATATTTCATAGATTAATTGGGATTTTTTGTAATTTTTTCAAATTTTTTGAATTTTTCTTCGGTGTGCTGAAAATCGAAAAAATCGCTCGAAAAACAAAATAAAAAAACCACTCGAAAATCAAAAATCAAAGAAAACCCTTCGAAAATCGGTAAATCGCTTGATTTTCATTTTTTTCTGCTGTTGTTTGACCGCTACTGATTTTCGATCAATTTTGCTCGATTTTTACTGATTTAAAAAAAAAGGTTTTTGAAACCCTGGGCCCACGTGTCATACTCTCATTACTTAAAACCGGGTTCTATTAAATTAACCAATGCGTGGGATCGACTGTCAGCAGCTCAACACAAGCGTAGGGGGTCATAGCGAGGGCCCACCGCTCGGTCTCCTGAGTAATGGCGGTGGTGTTGTGTTCACCGGCAACAAGGGCTTACCGACCCAATGCGTTGGCGGGTAGGCTATAGGGGAGGACGACGAACTTAGGGGTTCGGTTGGCAGCGGTAGAGCGTGGTCAGAGGTCCGGCCATGAGGAAGGGCGACGACGGACATGGAAGAATGGAGAAGAGAAGTTCCAGGCATGCTTAAGCTAGGGGAGGATGGGGAAAGTATCAAGGGGTTCCACTTGCTCCATTTTGGAGTCTTATTGTGAGGGAGGAGCTTCGAGGTGGTTTGGCACCGTTCACCATACATCGAGAAGAAGGGAGCGATTGCTACCATATGTTGGGCTTTTGGAACTAAAATAAAGCAACGTAGAACAATTTGTATGTGCCAAAGTTGCTCATGTTTGCTCAAATTGGAAATTACACCACCAAGGAGATTGAAGGACCATGTGGAGGTCCATCCATGTTTGTGATGAGTATTTGACTTTATTTGAGCAAGGTGTGCTCAAGTTTGAGTTTGATTTGGATTGATTTTCAAAATGAAGCAATTTGAGTTGTCTCGCCAGAGTGGCGCACTGGCCGTATGGACGCGGTAGTGATGAGTTGGATGGTTTATTGCACATCTTTGTGGGCATTGCTATGTGAGGAGTTTCCTTGTTTTTGATGGTTGCGGGGACGACGGTGCTAGGTCATGGTGAGGCGAAGGATGACCGGACTAGGCGAGGAGCGCTGAGGTCCAGACGGCTGGGAGATCGCGGAAGATGATCGGAGACGAGTCCGGGCAAGTCAAGAAGACAAGGAAAGGAGTTGATGCTAGCTAGATGCCGCGTGGATCAATGAGGGCCGCTTGATTGCGGTCTAGTTGATAGGTTAGCGGGTCTAGGTAGTATGCTTTGAAACTGCAAGAAAACCCGGTATGTGTGTGGTTTTGGGTTAGCCCTTGCATGGCTGTGTGTGTGGGTTAATTCTAGCCCTTAGATGAGTGCTCTAGGGTTGAGGGACTTATCCAAGGGTGGTAGGTGGCCCAAGAGTAGTATAAATAGGGGCGGAGGGGTAGCCTCCTCTCCTTGAAGGTGTTGAGGTTTTTGATGCTCATTTGAGCTTTGCCCACATGAATGTGAGGCTTTGTAACCTCCCCTTCCAGAAATGAAAGTTTTATTCATCCACCTCTGAATTTATTTTATGATTTACATTATGTCTTTACTTTACGCAATTTAAATTCAGCATTTACTTTCCCGCAATTACATTCCCGCAATTTACTTTCAAGTAATTTGGATTTGCCTCCCCTCCTTCTAAATGCTGCTGTTCTTGGATGTTTTTGAGTGTGTTCATATGGTTTTACATCTCTTTTACACTCTTGGATTGAGTAGAGAACATCTTTTCTTTCAAGTTCCAACTTTGTTCTGAACTTGTTCTTCGCGCAGCAGTCAGTGTTTGATTTTTGTAAAAATCTAGAAAAATCCTTTTGAGTAATTCTTTTTGGAGGAGGTGGACTCTGATATCCTCTTGCAGAAAAATTTTGAGTTCACTTGTTGCACCGTTTGGGCGCCATGAGGTGAAAACTGAGCCCTAAACGTTCTGCTCGAAGTTCTTGACCAGACTGTGTTCTTCGATTGTTCGTGTTTTTTCTGTAAGGCTTTTTGAGGAGAAATTTGGTGGAGTTCTTCATGACTCTAATTCTCACAGGGAGAAAAAGTCTCACAATTTTGTGAGCTACATAAACCCACCAACCTCCTGTGCAAATTGAGGACAAGTTCTGGAAATCCTGCTTTTGCTTTTCTGAAAGTGACTTTTGTGATTTGAATTGATGTCCTTTCTAAAAGCAAGAGTTTGAATTGATTCCTCTTTATCTTGTACACTAGACAACCAGGATTGTGACTCAAAAATCCCCACATATTTTATGGTACTTATCCATGCAAGATTGGGGTACACATAGTTGTCTAGTTTTTCGGTTTTTCACAATTCCTTTGAGCGATCTTGTCGAGGTTTTGTTGGAGTATTTTGGAGGAATTTTTTTTGCGACCATTCACCCCCTCCTGCTCGCCATCTCGGTCCTTCAATTGGTATCGAGCCGGTTCGCTCTTTCTAGATCTTGACCGGTCTCAAGAGCCATGGCGACGACAAATATTCCACCAAGCCTCCCATCTTTAATGGAGTTGATTTTCCTTTTGGAAATCCCTGATGGAGTCATACATCAACGCCTGGGCTACCGATATGGCAAGGTGAAACTCCCGTATGAGGTTCCTCACGATGAAAATGTCACGCCATCAATATGGTTGACGCTGAGGCTAATGCTAAGGCAAGGAACATTCTCATACAGGTCTTAGCCATGGTGAGTATGATAGATTTCTCACCTTCGCTCCGCTCACGAGATTTGGGTAACCTCGATGCTTACCATGAGGGCTCTACTCAAATCAAGACTGTAACATCCCAAAATTTGGCTTAATTAAGTTTTTATTGTTTAAAAGTGCATTGGTGATTTTCTGGAATTTATTTGGATTTTTCTGAATTTATTTGATTTAGTTTGAAATTAAGTTTATTGCTTTTTATTCAAATTTATTTATATCTATGCAAAGTTAAAATAAAGTTTTGGCAAAAATATTTTATTTAAGTCCAGAATGTCTCAAAGTATTTTTGAGATTTTTCTTGGATTTTTCCCGATTGTTTTATTGCCTAAAATAAATAAAATGAATTTCGGAATTATTTCAATTGAAAACCTTTTGAAAAACCTTGTGAACGAGATTGGGCCCGCCTGTGCATCAGGCTTGTGGTGGCCGGTGGAGCGCGCCTGCTTGGCCCATTCGGGTAAACCCTAAGGCGAGTGAATCTGCGCCGCTGGATCAAGATCGCGCGGGTGAGATCAATTGCAATGCGGTTTGGGACTCGGGAGAATCTTCGCCGTTGGAAAGAAATCGCGGCGGTTAGGATTAGATCGTGGCCGTGTGATCCTCGACCATTGGTAGTAGATCGAAGCGGTGTGGGTTGTCGCCTCCGACGCGAACTCGAATCCGTCGCCGACACGACCTCGCCGGCCGTAACGACCTAGGGTTCCGCTTTTAGCGCGTTGGCGAGGCTATAAATAGGAGGGGTAGCGCCCCGAGGTTCTCCGTGAGCCGCCGCATCTTTTCGGCTGAAGCGCCGCGCCGAGGAACGCCAGGGAGCCGCCGACTCGCCAGCAGAACACCGAGCCGCCACGGTTTTTGCTCGAGTTCGCCGCCGGCTCGTCGGTTTTCGCTGTTTTGGTCCCAGATCCGATTCACCGAGGTGTGCCGCGTCAACCACGCCACTTCTTCACGCCGGGACACGCTTAACGCCGCCACCGAAGTCTTCTTCTTCGTCTCGGTGACTTTTCGCCGCCGCCGCCGTGAGCTTCGGGTGAGTTCGTGACCATCGGATCTGGTTGAACGGAGAAGATCGAGCCACGTTGCACGCCTCCGCCGCCGCTCGACGGATCGTGGTGTGGATGCGTGCTGCGGTCGCGATCGGCGGCGCGCCGCGACCAATCGGACGACGCGCGTGGCTGCGGGTTTCGAAGGCGTCGGCGCCGGGTTCACGGTGGACCAGAGGAGGTCTCGTGGATCGTGTCTATCGCGCCGAGGCCACGGTCGAGCTCGTTGGTTCGGTCAGGCTGACGCCACGCTGACGTCATAAATCGCTTTTTCGTAATAAAATAAATCTGTTAATTTCGAATTTCTGATTTTCTGATTTCAGTATTTATTTTAAACTTCAAAAGGCTATATCTTTTGCATCGTAACTCGGATTTGAGTGATTCCAGTTTCTAAAAATTTGTAAAATTGATATCTATTTAATGGTGAATTTTATTTGATTTTGGAGTTCAATTGTCTCTGTTTTGGCATTTATTTGCTTTTCTCTTCTGTGACGCGTGAGACGTTGAATTGTGCGACGCCGAGGAAGATCAAGCAACTCAAGAGCAAGCTTCAGATCAAGATCAGGACCTATTCCAAGGCAAGTTGTGCTTTGATCATGTTGAACCCATGTTTATAAAATTGCTATGTTTGTTTTACAATATTGCATATATTTCAAATATACAACTGTTTCAAATTAGATTGGGTTTAGCTAAAATACCAGATTGATCTGTACCCTACCTTGTCATTGTATGCCATGATCCATTGTCACCCTAGATTGGTTTAATTTAGTTGGTTAATGAATATAATCAACATTGGAGGTTAGACCGTATTAGTTGCTTAGCCATGCCACGTCATCACATGTGTCGAATCATTGATAATTAATCTTGATTAATGGAATATGGAACAATGTTATGAACTTGTGTGTAATGTGGAATCACACGATGAGATTGAGTTGTTGTGGCGAGTCATGTCACGCAACGAGGTTGAATTGTTGATGGCACGTGATGCTTGGTAATCAACGGGGTGATAATCATTTAGATTGGGGCAAGTGGCAAGGGGCGAGGATGCCAAGGTGGGCCCGATGGGCGAGGGTATGTGGAAGTCTTGCCTTGATCACACTAAGGACTTAACCTTGCAAGCCTTTGACTGAGTCAATCATGCAACCACATGTTCGTATGGGCCACCTAGTGAGTAATTTGTAATGTCTTAATTTTGATACTATCGTGGTCGGTGTGAGTTCCCGAGTTATGGTGTAATTCACATGGCGCAAGAGGGGGGCCCTGGATGTGGTTTTCAGACCCGCCAGTGTTGAAACCTTAGCGGGTAGTATCGGATTAAGATAGAGCATTGTAAAGGCTTTGTTATGATCTCTCGCTTTGTGGTGTTTGGTTATATCACGTGGGTAAAGTGCATAACCTCTGCAGAGTGTGAAACTATTCTGATAGCCGTGCTCATGGTATTGAGCAATGCTCGGAATTACGATTAAGGGTTAGCTTAATGAATTGAACAACTTGGTTGGGATGGCGGAATGCCATGTGGAAGATGGAATTTGACTTAGGATTGGAAACTTGGTTTACTTGAGAAATCTTGAACTTATTTATTATTGTTATTTGTTTTACATTCTTTACAATCTATATACTGTATTTGTTCATAAATGCTGCTTATTGCAAAATAGCCATGATAGCCTATCCATTGGAATAAGCCTTGCATATAGATACATAGAATTGCATTATGTGCACAACTTGTTGAGTGCTTTAAGTACTCACCCTTGCCAAACAACAATAATCAACAGTTGAAGAATCTACACCCGTGTTGGAAGATGAAGTCCAAGAAGACACGAGTCATTAGGGTCCGAGCCTTGTCGGTTGCCTGTGGTGAACTGATGAGCTATCTACGTTTCTACTTTCCGCTGCTTAATTATTAGTTTATATTCTCAGTCTTGCCCTGCGTGGCTTAATAATGTAAGTTGGTCATAAGATCATACATTTAGCTATATCAATAAATGAACTATTATTCTATTATCGTTGTGTATGATGTGATATGTACCAATGTTAAGCTGTGTGCACTAGCGTTGATCCTGGGACTAGTGCGGTAAACACAGTGGGTTCGAATCAGTGGATTCGGGTCCCTACAGAGGTGGTATCAGAGCATACTGACTGTAGGTTTTGGCCCTAGATAGTATGGAGGTGTCTTGTGAGAGTCCAAAACTATTTTCTAAAAGAAAATCTAAATTTGATTAATAAAACACTCTTGACTCATCTCATTCTCTACGTCTTGCCTTTGCTGAATTTACCGTCTTACTTGCCGTTTCGGGTGGAGAACTTATTCAAAGTTCTTGTGGAGCAGATGCCGATCGTTCCGACCTTTGAGGAGTCAGCTGGCGGCTACGCCATGGAACTGTGGAGAGTACTTCAGACGCTTGGAGGTTTCTACCGCCCACTTTACCGAGGAGGCAGCTGGTCAGTTGATGGTGTACACCGAGGATTCATTTGCAAGTGATCATCTACGCTCGGGAGAACGAGGAAACTAGCAGGCCAATCAATGTCTCCGCCAGAAGGTTCTCGTACGAAGTTGCAATTCAAGAAGTTGCTCGACTTGCTCTTCGCCGTATCTGTCGTGACTACGCTGACGAGCTTCACGACTCAGTGTTCCGACTTCACCCAGACGTTCAGGCATGCCGAAGACGACGGATCGAGGGGAGCGAGTGTGCTACTGCGACGCACCTTGCAGAGTTCGCCCTTGCCCAGGAGGACCATATGAGAGATACTACTCAGGAGTTGGAGACTGTGTACGAGGCACTCAGAGTGGCAGAGCAGGAGCTCGAGGTGACCCGTGCTTCAGCTATCGGGATGATCACCGAGCCGAGAGGCCCCGAGGCGCTTGAGGACGAGCCGGAGCGCGTGACTCGGGGAGTTCAGAGCCACCGAGGAGTCCGAGGAGGATCCAGAGGAGCGAGTGGGAGCCGAAGGAGTGCAGACCCGTTGTTGCAGAGGACCCGAGAGTAGGTCACGGGATAGGTTCGCTCCGATGCCCGCTCATCCACCGGTGTATGCGCCGGATCAGCCTCAGCCAGGGTGGCTGGATGAGTGAGTGTCAGCCTTGGAGCTGTGTTGAGACTCGAGTGTGAGTCGCGTCTTTAAGTTAGTCTTTACCTTTTTGGTTGACGTTAAGGTTTCGTGTTTTAGTTTGCTTCTTTGTATTGCTGAGTGGGCAGTATGTGTTGCAAAGCTTGTAGGCTTAAATAAGCAGCCATACCAAGATAAATAAAGAATTGTTCAGTTGGGTATAACCTATCTTCCCCGCTTTAGAAATTCTTACTTCTCATCTATGCTACATCTACCTTTCCTAACCTAAGAGGCAATAATCAGATGGTGAATACTCGAGGAAACAACAGTGCTTCAGAAGTGGATCACATGAATGACAACCCCAATGACGGAGCGGCCCTCAACCACCGCCAAGTGGACATGCGAATTTGGGAGCATTTACGCGTGCAGACTCAAGCGATCACGGATAATGATGCAAAGAGATGCAAAGAAATGACCAACGCAAGAAGAAACCACAACAACCCTGCAGCTCAGAACAATCATGGTGGATCTCGACCTATTTCCAAGCTATCAGATTTTATGAGGACGAGGCCACCAACTTTTTCAGGAAATGTGAACCCTTTGGAAGCCGATGACTGGCTTAGGACCATTGAGAAGAAGCTGCACATCACTCAGTGCGAAGGCAATGAGAAGGTGCTCACGCTTCTCATCAACTTGAAGGAACCGCCCTGTTGAATGGTGGGAGAATTATTGTGCGCTCATGGAGCCCCGCAAGAGATAACCTGGGAGGAGTTCACTAATGCTTTCCGCCAGTATCATGTCCCAGAGGGAATGATGGACCTTAAGAAGGAGGAGTTTAGAGCTTTGAAGCAAGGAGGCCAACCAGTGGCCGAATACCTGAATAAATTTACCCAGTTAGCTCGCTATGCCCCTGAAGACGTAGCGACAGACAAAGCTAGGCAGTCTCGTTTCATGAAGGGATCAATTCGGGATCGCAGTGGGATTGATTACCCACAACTTTCCAGACTTCCAGGAGTTAGTGAATAAGGCGTTGATCCTAGAGGATAAGCGCAAAGAGCTGGGTGAAAACCGTAAGCGCTTGATGAACAATCAGGGTGGACGTCCAAACCATTTACGTTTGAGGATGTCACCACAGCAATTTGCTAGGTTCCAACCACCAGCTGGGAACAAGGCATCAACCCCTTCACCTCGCCCTGCCAATCAGAATTTTCAGACACCAGCACAGGGCAACAATGCACCGGGAGGGAATCAGCAGTCCGCCGTGAAAAGATGCTATACCTGCAATGAGCCAGGGCACTTTTCTAATAGGTGTCCACGTAAGGAGGCATCACGCCATTCGTTTTAACTTGGGAACAACACCGCCAAGGCACTAGCCTCGGGAGGAAATCGCGGCGCCAGTCAAGTCGAGCAACCCCGCAATCAACAAAGGCGTGGAAGGATCAACCACATCACCGATGGAGCTCGGGAGGCTACGGATGTCGTCTGGGTAAGTTCTGGTCAACTCGATTACTGCCACGCTTTGTTTGATTACGAGCTTCGATTCGCTTGTTTCTCAAAGTTTTGCAACCAAGAATGGATTTAAAATGGTGAATCTTAAGTGTGTGCTCTTAGTCCAAGCCCCAGGATCTGAGTTTAGATCTAGCCTTGGGTGTTTGGGAGCTAAGTTGCTTATGGATGGGATAGAATTTCTAGCGAATCTCATCTTAATAGATGCGCAATCCCTAGACGTCATCCTTGGAATGGATTGGCTGTCAAAACATAAGGCTGTTTTGGATTGTGGCCGAAGGATCGTGACTTTGGAAGGCCCTAATGGCAAGAAAGTGGAGTTTCAAGCGACCGCAGTTCGAGATGGGCAGTTAGTGGTCAACAGCGTGAAAGCCATCAGCATGGAAGATGTGCCAGTAGCCAGAGAATACCCGGATGTGTTTCCAGAAGATTTGCCAGGATTGCCACCGGATCGTGATATCGAGTTTGTCATCGAGTTAGCGCCAGGGACAGCACCGATATCGAAGAGACCATATCGGATGCCTACCGACGAGTTAGTGGAAATGAAGAAGCGATTGAGGAACCGCAAGAAAAGGTTTCATTAGACCAAGTTCATCACCGTGGGGAGCCCCGGTTTTGTTTGTTCGCAAGAAGGACGGAAGTCTTAGAATGTGCATCGACTATCGTGCACTTAATGAAGTAACGATCAAGAATAAGTACCGCTGCCCGTGATCGACGACTTATTTGATCGATTAAGAGGAGCTGGAGTTTTCTCCAAGATAGATCTTCGTTCGTGATACCATCGATTGAAGATCCGAGCAGAGGATGTACCTAAGACCGCGCTTTCTACGCGATATGGACATTATGAGTTCACAGTCATGTCATTTGATTGACTAATGCCCCAAAGATATTTCATGAACATGATGAATAAGGTTTTCATGGAGTATTTGGATAAGTTCGTTGTAGTCTTCATAGACGATATTTTGGTTTACTCAAAGACAGAAGAAGAGCATGCAGAACATCTGAGAATGGTTTTGGAGAGACTGCGAGAACAACAGCTATATGCTAAGTTTAGCAAGTGTGAATTTTGGAAGGAAAAGGTCGAATTTCTGGGTCATGTAATGACTACTAAAGGAGTTGCAGTCGACCCAAGCAAAGTGGACGCGGTGTTGCAATCGAGCAACCAAGTCATTACCCGATCCGTAGTTTTCGGGAATGGCGGGATATTACCGTCGGTTCATAGAAGGATTCTCGACAATTGCTAAACCCCTGACGCAGTTGTTGAAGAAAGAAAAGAAGTTTGCATGGACGCCAGAGTGCGAGAAAAGTTTCATGGAACTAAAGAAGCGTTTAACAACAGCCCCCGTATTAGTGTTGCCAGATGTGCAGAATGGATTTGATATTTACTGCGATGCTTCGAAGCAAGGCTTGGGATGCGTGTTAATGCAAGAAGGCAAAGTCGTTGCTTATGCGTCGAGACAGTTAAGACCGCATGAAGTGAATTACCCAACGCATGATTTGGAGTTAGCCGCCGTAGTGCATGCCTTGAAGATATGGCGTCATTATCTCATAGGAAATAGATGTGAGATATATACAGACCATAAGAGCCTGAAATACATATTCACTCAAGCCGATCGAATATGAGATGTCAAGATGGTGGAGCTAATTAAGGATTATAATGTGGGAATCCATTATCACCCCGGAAAAGCTAATGTGGTGGCAGATGCTCTGAGTCGAAAGAGCTATAGAGCAAATGCATTGACAATGGAGGATCAACCGGAACTATGCAAGGAATTTGAAGTTAAGATTGGAAGTAGTTCGCAAGGAATGGTAGCTGCACTTGAAGTAAAGCCAACATTGGAAGATCGATTAGAGAAGGTCAACAAGATGACGATAAAATTTCTAAAATCAAGGCTAAAAGGAAGAAGGCCTAGCCTTAGATTTTACTCGATGAACAAGGGACTATGTTCTTCAAAAGCCGAATTTGTGTACTGGATAAAAGGAGTCAAACAAGCGATTCTTGAGGAAGCTCACGACTCTAAGTACTCAATTCATCCAGGAAGTGCTAAAATGTATCAGGATTTGAAGGAGAGATTCTGGTGGCCGAATATGAAGCGTGAAGTGGCTGAGCATGTTGCGTTATGTGACGTATGTCAGAGAGTAAAGGCCATGCATCAAAGACCCGCTGGTCTGTTGCAGCCGTTGAAAATTCCGGAATGGAAGTGGGAGGAAGTCGGAATGGATTTTATCACCGGTTTACCTAAGACTCGAGAAGGTTACGATTCCATTTGGGTTATCGTGGATCGTCTAACCAAGGTCGCTCACTTCATCCCAGTAAAGACCACTTACTCCGGGGATCGCTTAGCAGAACTATATATGGCAAAAATTGTATGTTTGCATGGAGTGCCCAAGAAGATTGTGTCAGACAGAGGTACCCAATTTACCTCAAGATTTTGGAATAAGTTGCACGAAGCAATGGGGACTCGTCTGAATTTCAGTACCGCATATCACCCGCAAACAGATGGTCAGACCGAAAGAGTAAATCAGATTTTAGAGGATATGTTGAGAGCTTGTGCTTTAGCTTATGCTACGTCATGGGATAAATGTCTGCCATACGCAGAATTCAGTTACAATAATAGTTATCAAGCTAGCCTGCAAATGTCACCATTCGAAGCGTTGTATGGACGTGCTTGTCGTACTCCATTAAATTGGAATGAAACCGGAGAGCGTCTGGTCTTTGGGCCAGATATTCTCGAAGAGGCAGAAAGTCAAGTTGCAATGATCAGAGAGAGGTTGAAGATAGCACAGTCAAGACAGAAGAGTTACGCAGATAACCGTCGTCGAGATTTGAGTTTTGAACCAGAAGATCATGTGTATCTCAGGGTTACCCCTCTTAAGGGCGTTAAAAGATTTCATGTTAAAGGGAAGCTTGCACCAAGATATGTTGGTCCGTTCAAGATTCTGAGCCGTCGAGAGAGGTAGCTTATCGATTAGAGTTGCCTCGATCCTTGGCGGAGTGCACGATGTATTCCATGTGTCGCAACTTAAGAAGTGTCTCAGAGTGCCAACAGAGCAAACCCCATTGGATGCAATAGAGCTGCAAGAAGATTTGACGTATAAAGAGCAACCAGTCAGAATTTTGGATGTTATGGAACGCAAGACCAGAAACAAGTCTATTCGCTTTTGCAGAATTCAGTGGAGCAATCATTCTGAAAGTGAAGCCACTTGGGAGCGAGAAGAAGATTTGAAGTCAGAATTCCCAAACCTATTCTCTAGTTAGCCCTGAATCTCGGGTCGAGATTCTGTTAAGGGGGGGAGGTTTGTAACATCCCAAAATTTGGCTTAATTAAGTTTTTATTGTTTAAAAGTGCATTGGTGATTTTCTGGAATTTATTTGGATTTTTCTGAATTTATTTGATTTAGTTTGAAATTAAGTTTATTGCTTTTTATTCAAATTTATTTATATCTATGCAAAGTTAAAATAAAGTTTTGGCAAAAATATTTTATTTAAGTCCAGAATGTCTCAAAGTATTTTTGAGATTTTTCTTGGATTTTTCCTGATTGTTTTATTGCCTAAAATAAATAAAATGAATTTCTGGAATTATTTTAATTGAAAAACCTTGTGAGCAGATTGGCCCGCCTGTGCATCTTGTGGGTGGTCTGGTGGAGCGCCCGCTTGGCCCATTTCGGGTAAACACTAAGGCGAGTGAATCTGCGCCGTTGGATCAAGATCGCGTGGTGAGATCAATTCGCATCGGTTCGGGACTCGGGAGAATCTTCGCGTTGGAAAGAAATCGCGCGGTTAGGATTAGATTGTGGCGTGTGATCGACCATTGGTAGTAGATCGAGCGGTGTGGGTTGTCGTCTCCGACGCGAACTTCGGAATCCGTCGCCGACACGACTTCGCCGCCAGTAACGACCTAGGGTTCCGTTTTAGCGCGTTCGAGGCTATAAATAGGAGGGTAGCGCCCGAGGTTCTCCGTGAGCCGCCGCATCTTTCATTTTGAGCGCGTCGCCGAGGAACGCTGTGGGAGCCGCCGACCTCGCCAAGTAGAACACCGAGCCGCCACGGTTTTGCTCGAGTTCGCCGCCGGTTCGTCGGTTTTGCTGTTTTGGTCCCAGATCCGGATTCACCGAGGTGTGCCGCGTCAACACGCCACTTCTTCACGCCGGGGACACGCCGAACGCCGCCGCCGAAGTCTTCTTCTTCGTCTCCGGTGACTTTCTTCGCCGCCGCCGTGAGCTTCGGGTGAGTTCGTGACCATCGGATCTGGTTGAACGGAGAAGATCGAGCCACGCCACGCTGCACGCCGCCGTTCGATCGGATCGCAGGTGTGGATGCGTGCGCGTGTCGCGCATCGGCGAAGCGGCTGCGACCAATCGGGACGACGCAGCGTGGCTGCGCGGTTTCGAAGGCGTCGTGGCGCGGGTTCACGGTGGACGAGAGGAGGTCTCGTGGATCGGTCTATGCGCCGAGGCCACGTGTCGAGCTCTGGTTGGTTTGGTCAGGCTGACGTCACGCTGACGTCATAAATCGCTTTTCGTAATAAAAATAAATCTGTTAATTTCGAATTTCGATTTTCCGATTTGATGATTTATTTTAAACTTCAAAAGGCTATATCTTTTGCATCGTAACTCGGATTTGAGTGATTCCAGTTTCTAAAAATTTGTAAAATTGATATCTATTTAATGGTGAATTTTATTTGATTTTTGGAGTTCAATTGCTCTCTGTTTTGGCATTTATTTGCTTTTCTCTTTGATGCAGCGTGAGACGTTGAATTGTGCGACGCTTCGGAGGAAGATCAAGCAACTCAAGAGCAAGCTTCAGATCAAGATCAGGACCTATTCCAAGGCAAGTTGTGCTTTGATCATGTTGAACCCATGTTTATAAAATTGCTATGTTTGTTTTACAATATTGCATATATTTCAAATATACAATTGTTTCAAATTAGATTGGGTTTAGCTAAAATACCAGATTGATCTATACCCTACCTTGTCATTGTATGCCATGATCCATTGTCACCCTAGATTGGTTTAATTTAGTTGGTTAATGAATATAATCAACATTGGAGGTTAGACCGTATTAGTTGCTTAGCCATGCCACGTCATCACATGTGTCAGAATCATTGATAATTAATCTTGATTAATGGAATATGGAACAATGTTATGAACTTGTGTGTAATGTGGGATCACACGATGAGATTGAGTTGTTGTGGCGAGTCATGTCACGCAACGAGGTTGAATTGTTGATGGCACGTGATGCTTGGTAATCAACGGGGTGATAATCATTTAGATTGGGGCAAGTGGCAAGGGGCGAGGATGCCAAGGTGGGCCCGATGGGCAGAGGGTATGTGGAAGTCTTGCCTTGATCACACTAAGGACTTAACCTTGCAAGCCTTTGACCTGAGTCAATCATGCAACCACATGTCTGGTATGGGCCAGCCTAGCTGAGTAATTTGTAATGTCTTAATTTTGATACTATCGTGGTCGGTGTGAGTTCAGAGTTATGGTGTAATTCACATGGCGCAAGAGGGGCCCCGGATGTGGTTTTCAGACCATGTTGTTGAAACCTTAGCGGGTAGTATCGGATTAAGATAGAGCATTGTAAAGGCTTTGTTATGATCTCTCGCTTTGTGGTGTTTGGTTATATCACGTGGGTAAAGTGCATAACCTCTGCAGAGTGTGAAACTATTCGGATAGCCGTGTTTCATGGTATTGAGCAATGCTCGGGAATTACAGTTAAGGGTTAGCTTAATGAATTGAACAACTTGGTTGGGATGGCGGAATGCCATGTGGAAGATGGAATTTGACTTAGGATTGGAAACTTGGTTTACTTGAGAAATACTGAACTTATTTATTATTGTTATTTGTTTTACATTCTTTACAATCTATATACTGTATTTGTTCATAAATGCTGCTTATTGCAAAATAGCCATGATAGCCTATCCATTGGAATAAGCCTTGCATATAGATACATAGAATTGCATTATGTGCACAACTTGTTGAGTGCTTTAAGTACTCACCCTTGCCAAACAACAATAATCAACAGTTGAAGAATCTACACCCGTGTTGGAAGATGAAGTCCAAGAAGACACGAGTCATTAGGGTCCGAGCCTTGTCGGTTGCTGTGGTGAATCGATGAGCTATCTACGTTTCTACTTTCATTTGCTTAATTATTAGTTTATATTCTCGGTCTTGCCTGCGTGTCTTAATAATGTAAGTTGGTCATAAGATCATACATTTAGCTATATCAATAAATGAACTATTATTCTATTATCGTTGTGTATGATGTGATATGTACCAATGTTAAGTGTGTGCACTAGCGTTGATCCAGGACTAGTGCGGTAAACGATGGGTTGAATCGATGGATTCGGGTCCCTACAAAGACCGTGAGGCGAGGACCAGTTCAAGCGCGAGTACAACAAGTTTGATCAACGCTACTGGTGAGAGTCTCGACGAGTGTTTTGGTCGGTTTACAAAGATTTTGGCGACCTCCGAGCGATTGGTTGCATATACCACGACTCGGACAATGCTCGGCATTTCTTGACCGCTTTTCGACCTTCGGGTTTGGGAGATGAAGGTGACCACCATCAAGGACACCACCGACTTATCGACTCGACTCTTGACGGGCTTTATTCGCCTCAAGACTCATGAGATCGATGTCGTCTCTCTAAGACGAAATCTCGGTCGATGGCTTTGGTCACCGATCCCATTGGATCTTCTTCTTTCGATCCTTCTATTGGTTTCTCTCTTCCGCCCTTTGCGAGCTAAGCGATGACCAAGCTGGAAAATTTCGAAAATGAGCTTGCTCTTCTCGCCATAAGTTTTCTCATGCATACAAGAGGGTGAGAGAGAGGAAGAGAGGTGGCATGATCACCGCTTGAGTGTGGTGGCCCCAACCACATTCGGGCGAACTATCCCAAGCCGAGAAGGGCAAGAACGACGTTGGCGGTTCGGGCAAGAACGACTACACCGACAAAAACCGCAACAAGAAGCCTCCGTTCGTGAATCGGCGCACGAGAAGAAGTACCGCAACTTCTCCAAGAACAAGCTCTTCCACAGCGTCCTCGCCGCGCTTGACGACATCAACCTCTCCGACACGGAGACATGGAGCGACGAGGCGAGGATGATCCGCAAGAGAAGAAAGGCGGCGACGACTTCTCCGGCATGTGCTTCATGGCCGACACCAACGACATCGGCGACTCGAGCTCTACAATGACTCGGACGAGGTACCCTCCTATGACCAGCTCAACGGTTTTCGCAAATTAGGAAAATTTCATGCTAGAGCTAGAGCTAGGTGTACTGAGCTTGAGAAGGAAGTAGGTACCTTGACTCGGGAGTTAGCTTCACTTAGATCTTCTCCTCCCGAGTCACCGATGATTGCTCTTTGTGTGATGCTATTCTTGTGGAGTTGGAGAACCTAAGGACCATACATGATAGTGTGCTTGTTGAACTTGATGGTCTTAGGTTGAAGAATGCTAGCACTAGTTCTGTTGATGCTATTCCTGTTGAGGCTATTTTTCTTCATGCTCACTCCACTCCATCATGCTCTAATTGCCCTAAATTGCTTGTCGAAATTGATGCCATGAGCAAACACCTTAGGAAGCTTTCTGCTAGAAACAATGAACTTGAATCACATGCTTCTAAGGACCCAGTCAGCTCATGTGAGGGTCATGTAAGCAATTAAAACTTGAGAATGAAACCACAATGTCAAGTGTGCTAAACTTGCTAAGGACTTACTAGATAAGTCACAAAAATATTGCTTATATATGTCTTGAGATTGTGGGGGACTTGGATAAAATCCATGTCGAGCTTAGGAAGAAATTAGAAGACCAAGCCCATAGAATTAGAGATGCTCCTTGCGTTTCTTGTGAGGCCCTCAAGATTGAGGCAGCCGTGCTGAGGGAGAAAAATGCACGTGCTGAGAGAGCTCATCTTTCTGGTTCTTCTTCCTCTCCTTCCCCCTGTTCTTCTTGTGCTTCTTTCTTCCGAGATTGCCAGTATCTTATGAGCACTCTCGAGAAGTTTGTTGGAGGCAAGAAGAAGCTCAATCTTATTCTAGACCAATCCAAGATTAGTAGATTCAATCAAGGTCTAGGATTTGATCCCTTGGAGCACGCTCGGGCGCATCCTCCCACCATAGTGCGCGGCTCCAAGAGTGGTGAGATTGTGGTAGCTCCCAGAGTGAGTACCACCGTGTTTAGTTCTCACTGGGTTGTCCATAGGACTTCGACTGAAGGGTGTTACTCCTATTGCTTACGCCTCTAGCAAAGCACACATGCACCTTCTGTAAGAAGGATGGTCACCTAGTAGATTTACGCCGAGGCCGACATACATTTTCTTTGTGTGTCCGTGCGCTCGATTTCAAGCTTCTCCTCGCGCCTCTCACCGCCAAAGAGTGGTCAAGCGCATCTTCAGTACCTTTGTGCTACCACCGATTATGGTATTTGGTACTCTTCTTCTTCTTGTCTATCTCTTAGAGCCTTTTCCGATGCCGACTTTGCTGGTTGTAGGATAGATAGGAAGAGCACTTCTGGCACTTGCCAATTCATTGGCACTTCTCTTGTTTCTTGGTCATCTAGGAAGCAGTCCGGAGTTGCACAGTCCACCGCTGAGGCCGAGTATGTTGCTGCAGCCAGTTGCTGTAGCCAGGTGCTCTGGATGAGATCGATCTTACGGGACTATGGGTTAGATATAGAGAGTGTGCCACTTTTCTGTGACAACACTTCTGCTATTTGCATTGCTAAGAACCCAGTGCAGCATTTCCGGACCAAGCACATTGATATTAGATATCACTTCCTTAGAGACCATGTGGAGAAGGAGATATCGCGCTTGATTCAGAGAGAGTGACCTTGATTAGCCAATATTTTCACCAAGCCTTTGGATAGCTCCAGATTTGTTGCCTTGAGGAGTGAGCTTGGAGTCGTGAGCCCTTACGCCTTTCGTGAGGGGAGCTGGTTTGTATATTATGTATTATATGTTTTCTTCCAGCTTTTCTTTTCTTTGTGTTTCTTGGGTGACTTTGGGCTTGTTTTCTTGAGTTGAGTTCACTCACTTAGACTTCGCATGCCTTGCATTGACCTCTTATCTTGTGCTTTAGGTTGCTATCATGCGTGATTAGTGTTCTCTCTTCTCTCTAGGTTGAGTTCCCTCACGCCTTATAAGTCTAGCGGTATTGGGCCTCCGGGTAGGCAGGTGCATGTGCACTCCTTAGTTGGGATCTAGAGTCGACTTCCCTATGTCACCACTGGGAAGATAAGAGCGAGTCTGAGCCGTAGTGAGTCTCTTCTATCTTTTCTATGCTCTATAGCCATCCGGTTTTGCGTTTCTCGACTTCTTCTCCTCATTCTGTTTTTCAAGTTATTATTGAGTTCATTCGGGTTTTCTTTATGCCTAATCTTGATAATAACTCAACTTTAACCAGATTTGAGCTTAAAATTGATTCATTTGTTGAGGGGAGTTTGGGAATCTGTTCATGCATTGCATTTAGACTGCATTTTGCATTTTATGAGCTTTGTCTATTATGCAATTGATTTCTTCTTCATGCTATACACCATGCTACATCATTTGAAGAAAATCACTAGCTTAGGTATGTCCAAGTTCATTTAACTTGCTAAGCTTAAAATGAAATAAGCCTTAAATGAAAAACTTGATGAAACTTGTTGCTTTTACTTGCTAGGTTTCTTCTCTAGAGGTTTGTGCCATAATTTGAGAAATTTAGGAGTTCTCTAGAGTCCCTATAGCAACTTAGGTGAAACTAGTTTGATCCATGCAGAGTCCTTCAATTGCTCATGAATCGTTGTGCTAAAAATGAAAATTAAACAAAATTGACTCTTCTTGTGCACATACGACTCAACACCTTGTATTCACAACACCGCTTCCCATTGCACTTGGGATGAACTTGGAATACATCGTGTTTGACCTAGACCATCCTCTTAAGAGCTCATCTTGAGATGGTCGATACGGCTTGAGTCAATTGGTTGTCAAAAGAAAATGCAAATAAATTAAAAACAAAGACATATATGGGTAAAGAATGCAAATAATGTCAAACATTTGCACCCCGCTATGTCTTGTATGATGATAAATCAAAATTTGCATTAAGTGATAAATGAGCCCGAAGGACCTTGTATGCTCTTCTAGATTCCCCAACGTGTTGAGTAGGTTGAACTCTAGGTTTTCCTTTTGATCCTTAGAGTAGCTATTCTTCTATTTTTGAAACTAAAGCTAAGTGTTGCACTTGTCAAATCTTGCTAAAAATGAAATATTCAAAACTAAGCTCGTATTTGCACTTGGACATGTCTTAGTTTAGTCATCTTCTGAAATTGACAAGCTTGGTGTAATATCCTTCCATTTTGATCAATTGGATAATCCTCAAAGCTTTTTCGATTGCATTTCATGCATACATAAAAAAAAATTTGATGCCTATATTGCCAAAAGGGGAAGATAATGTAGAAAAGGCATCACTAAAAAGATAAAAATGTGAATGCTTATTTGGTTATTATGATCTTTGAAAAACTATGCTACTACTTCTGTTGGATCATAATCTCATAATCACATTTGACATGTTTAGTTGGATTTTAGAGTTTTTGTTGAAAACTTGCTCTTTGTTAAATTTAACTCTAAAATCTAAATTCCTCTTCGTCAACTTGGTCATGGTTCTAATTTCTATCTTTGGACCAAGTTTGACTTTGCAACTAAAAATTGCTTTCTTTTTCATTTTCTTCAAACTCAAATTTATGCCTTTTGTGTGGTTTGTCAATATACTCATCCAGGGGGAGATTGAAGGACCATGTGGAGGCCCATCCATGTTTGTGATGAGTATTTGACTTTATTTGAGCAAGGTGTGCTCAAGTTTGAGTTTGATTTGGATTGATTTTCAAAATGAAGCAATTTGAGTTGTCTCTGCCAGGAGTGGCAGTACCGGTCGTATGGACGCGGTAGTGATGAGTTGGATGGTTTATTGCACATCTTTGTGGGCATTGCTATGTGAGGAGTTTCCTTGTTTTTGATGGTTGCAGGACGACGGTGCTAGGTCATGGTGAGGCGAAGGATGACCGGACTAGGCGAGAGCGTCGGAGGTCCAGACGGTTGGGAGATCGCGGAAGATGATCGGAGACGGAGTCCGGGCAAGTCAAGAAGACAAGGAAAGGAGTTGATGCTAGCTAGATGCCGCGTGGATCAATGAGGGCCGTCGGATTGCGGTCTAGTTGATAGGTTAGCGGGTCTAGGTAGTATGCTTTGAAAACCGTGCAAGAAAACCCGGTATGTGTGTGGGTTTTGGGTTATCCCTTGCATGGCTGTGTGTGTGGGTTAATTCTAGCCCTTAGATGAGTGCTCTAGGGTTGAGGGACTCATCCAAGGGTGGTAGGTGGCCCAAGAGTAGTATAAATAGGGCGGAGGGGTAGCCTCCTCTCATTAAAGGTGTTGAGGTTTTTGATGCTCATTTGAGCTTTGCCCACATGAATGTGAGGCTTTGTAACCTCCCCTTCCAGAAATGAAAGTTTTATTCATCCACCTCTGAATTTATTTTATGCATTTACATTATGTCTTTACTTTACGCAATTTAAATTCAGCATTTACTTTCCGCAATTACATTCCATAATTTACTTTCAAGTAATTTGGATTTGCCTCCTCCTTCTAAATGCTGCTGTTCTTGAATGTTTTGAGTGTGTTCATATGGTTTTACATCTCTTTTGCACTCTTGGATTGAGTAGAGAACATCTTTTCTTTCAAGTTCCAACTTTGTTCTGAACTTGTTCTTCGCGCAGCAGTCAGTTTTGATTTTTTAAAAATCTAGAAAAATCCTTTTGAGTGATTCTTTTGGAGGAGGTGCGGGACTCTGATATCCTCTTGCAGAAAAATTTTGGAGTTCACTTGTTGCACCGTTTGGGCGGCATGAGGTGAAAACCGAGCCCTAAACGTTCTGCTCGAAGTTCTTGACCAGACTGTGTTCTTCGATTTTTCGTGTTTTTTCTGTAAGGCTTTTGAGGAGAAATTTGGTGGAGTTCTTCATGACTCTAATGCTCACAGGAGAAAAAGTCTCACAATTTTTGAGCTACAGAAACCCACCAACCTCCTGTGCAAATTGAGGACAAGTTCTGGAAATCCTGCTTTTGCTTTTCTGAAAGTGACTTTTGTGATTTGAATTGATGTCCTTTCTAAAAGCAAGTGTTTGAATTGATTCCTCTTTATCTTGGACACTAGACAACCAGGATTGTGACTCAAAAATCCCCACATATTTTATGGTACTTATCCATGCAAGATTGGGGTACACATAGTTGTCTAGTTTTTCGGGTTTTTCACAATTCCTTTTGAGCGATCTTGTCGAGGTTTTTGTTGGAGTATTTTGGAGGAATTTTTATTTGCGACCATTCACCCCCCCTCTGTTCGCCATCTCGGTCCTTCAGTTTGGCACCGTTCACCATACATCGAGAAGAAGGGAGCGATTGCTACCATATGTTGGGCTTTTGGAACTAAAATAAAGCAACGTAGAACAATTTGTATGTGCCAAAGTTGCTCATGTTTGCTCAAATTGGAAATTACACCACCAAGGAGGCTCAATTGCATTTTGCCCCTTTTGTTGGAGCGTGTTAGTAATGGCATCTATGGTGGTTTCGTGCTCCTGGAAGCTTCGGTGATGCATTGTGGTGCATAGGGAGGGCTTGGCCGGGTTTTATAGGAGGTGAAAATGAAGTCGGCAAGGTGTCCGCAAAATCGGGTCATGGTAGAGGGGAGAAGGACGGGGCAGCACAGAGCACGAGCTCTCGGTGGAAATTGCGCATGCACGCAAGGTCGGTAGGGCAACGGGGACGTGATGGTTCTCAGTGACTCAGTACAGCAGGGGGTGGCACTACGCCGGCTAGGGCACAACTCCCCGAGTCGCGACTTCCAGCTCATGCTATGGTAAGGAATGGCAATGTTGTAGCTGCCATAGCACGGAATAGGCTAGACGGAGGCCTACCAAGGCATAGGCGTAGCAAGTGTGGTCGGGGTGGCGTGCACAATCGAGCCGATACAGGGCATGGATTGCCGCAAGGGGATCATGGTGGCATGCATGGGGCCGTGCGAGGCGGAGCGCGGTCGCATGCGCATGGAGAGGGGGGAAGAATCTGGCGGGTGGGGCCGAAGGGGTGGCTGGGCCCGCGTGGCAGAGAAAATAGGGAAGAAGGCAGCCAAATTAGGGAAGCGCACTCCTGTGGTTGAATTTTTTAAATAATATTATTTTTATCTAATTTAACAACAATAATACGCCGATAAAAAAATTTACATATCTACACACTTGTCGCCATTTCAAATGGCGACAGAGAGCCTGTCGCCATCTCAATTGGCGACAGAGAGCCTGTCGCCATGTCAATTGGCGACAGAGCACGGCTATATAACGCTCGCGTGGCCTGTCGCCAGTCGACCAAGCAAGCTAGAGAGAGCGAGGAGAAGAAAGAAGAAAGAAGAAAGAAGAGAGGAGGAGGAGAAGAAGAGAAGAGGAGGATGAGATCTGCATTTTGTCAGGTATTATTTTTTCTGTGTTTATATTTAAATGTTAAATGTATAATGTAGTGACTAGATTAAATGGAGTAGTAATAGTTGTTTGGTTAAATGACTTAGGTAGGGATTAAAATATTGTAGATGACTTAGGTAGGGATTGTAATAATAGTTATTTGGTTAGATGACTTAGGTAGGGATTAAAATGTCATAGATGACTTAGGTAGGGAATATACTAATAGTTATTTGATTAGAAATTATGGATAAATTTCGGACGAACTAGAAAACGTGGGATCCAAATCCGGTTATTTTTGTTTCGAGAAAACCGAGATGTCGTATAGAGCTCGGTAAAAATGTTAGGAGCGAAAAATAACTCAAAGAACAACGAAAAATTTTGAAATTTTTCGTGAAGGTTCCTGACACATCAGTAATGTTCTCGTAAAAATTTTAAAAGATTATGAAATCTGAGGAATTTATAAGAATTCAAATATTGCAATTGTACTGATGAAATGCTGACCGACAAGTCTGAACCCAACGAAAAATGAATTGAACCACGTGTTAAGAATTCAAACTTTGGATCATTATTAGTCTTGAAATGTAGCATTAAATTGTGTATGTGTTAAGAATTCGATGAAATACTTGACACGTATGGATGACAGAGTGAAATTTGACATATAGTACGGAGAAGGGGTTCCGCACAGGGTGTTGCAGGGGTAGATCTAAGTCATTTCGCAAGTGTGGAGGCTAGCCTGTCACGTGCAGGGGAGCGTTCATGGGCAACGGTTATGAGATGGTTGTCACATGTTCTCTTTGGACCGTGAATTGCATGATGTGAAGTTGCACGGAGTAGGTTGCTGGAGAACGGATTGCACATACTGGGAGTTAATGGAACTGAGGGGGCCAAAATGTTGGAGTTTGTATGTAAGAATTGCAATTGAGAAAGGATTAGCCATTAGTGTTATTGGCACAAGCATTTGAAAAAGCCAATATCGGCCATGCGACTCAGCAGGAGGATGTTGGTGAAGAACCAGAGGAAGTTGGGGAGAGCAGCAGAAGTAGCGAAGGCTTAGTAAAGTAGGATTTAGGTTCGGGGCAGCACGAAGTGCAAGGTGAGAGAGCTGATGTTGCAATGGGAGAGGTTCAGGAAGCAATGGGTGTGGCAGACGAGGAAGAAAACATTGAATTAGTGGTCCAAGCGATGGACACAGAGAGCCAGGACTACGAGGCTTTAAGTAATGATGAAAATGATGAAGGGCCCATTCCTGCGGAGTGGGACGAGTGTCAGTTCGACAGGCTGGTGGTCAACGATGGTGAACACTTCGCTTCGGAGTATGATCAGAGTGAGGTGAGACAAAGTGCAATTTACAAGAATAAGAGTGAGGTTCAGGAAGCAGAAACAGCATGTCCAGTATCGTTGTGCAGAACCTTTAAGGTTGCAAAGTCCGATCAGCAGGTGTATGATGTCAGATGCCAGATGAAGGGTTGTTCGTGGCGTGTCCATGCATACCAGCCTAAGTGGGACACCTTTTGGAGGTGTTCTATAGTTGTCCCACATACATTCATCCTAATGGAGTCTACGCAGTCACACCGAAACATATCATCAGGCTTTGTTGCCAATTCAATGTACAGAGAGATTATAGGCAACTTGGATTTAGAGCCTCAGGCCATCATACTCGCAATAGAGAAGAGGTTCCAATACAACATAAGCTACGCGAAGGCATGGAGAGCAAAGCAGAAGGCATTGGAAGCATGGTTCGGCACGTACGGAGACTCCTACCAGAACATGCCAGGTTTGCTTCAGGTGATAAAGGACAGAAATCTTGGAACTTATGTGGACATTTGTGAGCATCCGTCGCAACACTTCCCTAGGAAGATGGTTTTGAAGCGGGCATTCTTTGCTTTCGGTGCATGCATCAACACATTTAGGCATTGCCGTCCGTTGTTATGTGTGGACGGGACATTTTTGACTGGTAAATACAAAGGGCGGATATTGACTTCCATAGGAGTGGACGGCAATAATCAGGTTCTTCCCGTAGCGCTCGCATTCATGGAGGGTGAAAACACACATAGCTGGCACTGATTCCTACGGAATGTCAAAGATGGTATCGTTGAGCAGCGGCCTGGAGTGTGTATCATACACGATCGGCATACCGGGCTTTTGAGGGCAATCGTTCAGTTGCAGCAAGGTGTGGATAAGACTCATCCATGGCTTGATCTGCGTAGTAGGTGGTGCAAGCGCCATATGGGTGCCAACTTCTACAAGCAGTTCAGGAACAAGGAGTTGAAAAGGCTTTTCAAGAGGCTGTGTGACCAGAGCCAGTAGAGAAAGTTCGATGCACTCTAGAAGAAGTTGGATGAGCTGACATCGAGGCACACAGCAGAGGCAACGAAGAGGGCAGCCCCGGCCATAGGGGAGGCCCCAGTCGCGCTGTAGGAGTTACCCACTGACCCTCCCCACATTTTTCGAAGGAATGGAAGGGCCCTGAAATGCTTCTCCGAATGGATAGAGCATGAGCCTAGGGAGAAATGGGCTCTACTTTACGACACCGATGGTGCGAGGTATGGGGTCATGACAACAAACCTTGCAGAGGTTTACAAATGGGTGATGCGAGGTTTGAGACCCCTTCCCTTGGTTGCTAGAGTGGAGGGTGTTCTTCGTGGCATCACAAAGTACTTCGTCGATCACTATGCAAGGGTGATCGCGCGCATGAATGATCCTGCTGTGAAGTACTTAGAGATGATTTCTGCATATTTGGAGGACAAAGGCAAGAAGGGGGAGATGCATGCAGCAATGAAGATGGGCACGAGGGAGCTCCGTTTTGAGGTGCTGTGCAAGGAGAAGGCCGTCGTGGGACGAATCAGCGAAAGGTTGCTCATGAATGCATCATACACAGGCAAACTTTTGTCTGCACCTACAACAAGCCTTGTCTATTATATAGGCCATGCTCCCATGTCATGGCTGCCTGCTTGATGATTCGTATGGATCCAGGTATATTCTTGTCCCAATTCTTCAGTAAGGAAGCTGTGGTTGCAACTTGGAGCGCGGAAATGTACGGTTTTTGAGTGGTGGGTTTATTCACAGAGCACAAAAGATGCGAGGATACACGCTGGGCTCCAGATATGAGCAGGCTAAAGGGAGTAGGAAGAAGGCAATCTAGGCGTATAAGGAATGATACGGACGGTGCTGAAAGTGGCTACCGCGTAAAGAAATATTCTGTTTGTAAGGAGACAGAGCACACTTTCAAGTGTTGCCCAAGATTCAGATGCCGTGAAGTGTTGTATGGCCTTTCTGTACTGAACTGTGGTTTACTTCACTCTGGTGTCAATGTACTAGAATTTCAGTTGCTTGGATCGAATTCATATGTGTAGTGAAAACATTGAAGGACCATGTGGAGGTCCATCCATGTTTGTGATGAGTATTTGACTTTATTTGAGAAAGGTGTGCTCAAGTTTGAGTTTGATTTGGATTGATTTTCAAAATGAAGCAATTTGAGTTGTCTCGCCAGAGTGGTAGTACCGGTCGTATGGGACGGTAGTGATGAGTTAGATGGTTTATTGCACATCTTTGTGGGCATTGCTATGTGAGGAGTTTCCTTGTTTTTGATGGTTGCAGGACGACGGTGCTAGGTCATGGTGAGGCGAAGGATGACCGGGACTAGGCGAGGAGCGTCGGAGGTCAGACGGTTGGGAGATCGCGGAAGATGATCGGAGACGGAGTCCGGGCAAGTCAAGAAGACAAGGAAAGGAGATGATGCTAGCTAGATGCGCGTGGATCAATGAGGGCCGTCGGATTGAGGTCTAGTTGATAGGTTAGCGGGTCTAGGTAGTATGCTTTGAAAACGTGCAAGAAAACCCGGTATGTGTGTGGGTTTTGGGTTAGCCCTTGCATGGCTGTGTGTGTGGGTTAATCCTAGCCCTTAGATGAGTGCTCTAGGGTTGAGGACTCATCCAAGGGTGGTAGGTGGCCCAAGAGTAGTATAAATAGGGGTGGAGGGTAGCCTCCTCCCTTGAAGGTGTTGAGGTTTTGATGCTCATTTGAGCTTTGCCCACATGAATGTGAGGCTTTGTAACCTCCCTTCCAGAAATGAAAGTTTTATTCATCCACCTCTGAATTTATTTTATGCATTTACATTATGTCTTTACTTTACATAATTTAAATTCAGCATTTACTTTCCCGCAATTACATTCCCGCAATTTACTTTCAAGTAATTTGGATTTGCCTCCCCTCCTTCTAAATGCTGCTGTTCTTGGATGTTTTGAGTGTGTTCATATGGTTTTACATCTCTTTTGCACTCTTGGATTGAGTAGAGAACATCTTTTCTTTCAAGTTCCAACTTTGTTCTGAACTTGTTCTTCACGCAGCAGTCAGTGTTTGATTTTTGTAAAAATATAGAAAAATCCTTTTTGAGTGATTCTTGTTGGAGGAGGTGCGGGACTCTGATATCCACTTACAGAAAAATTTTGGAGTTCACTTGTTGCACCGTTTGGGTGTCATGAGGTGAAAACCGAGCCCCAAACTTTCTGCTCGAAGTTCTTGACCAGACTGTGTTCTTCGATTTTTCCTGTTTTTTCTGTAAGGCTTTTGAGGAGAAATTTGGTGGAGTTCTTCAAGACTCTAATTCTCACAGGAGAAAAAGTCTCAAAATTTTGTGAGCTACAGAAACCCACCAACCTCCTGTGCAAATTGAGGACAAGTTCTGGAAATCCTGCTTTTGCTTTTCTGAAAGTGACTTTTGTGATTTGAATTGATGTCCTTTCTAAAAGCAAGAGTTTGAATTGATTCCTCTTTATCTTGGACACTAGACAACCAGGATTGTGACTCAAAATCCCCACATATTTTATGGTACTTATCCATGCAAGCTTGGGGTACACATAGTTGTCTAGTTTTTCGGGTTTTTCACAATTCCTTTTGAGCGATCTTGTCGAGGTTTTTGTTGGAGTATTTTGGGGAATTTTTATTTGCGACCATTCACCCCCTCTGTTCGCCATCTCGGTCCTTCAATTGGTATCGAGCCGGTTTTGCTCTTCCATAGATCTTGACGGTCTCAAGAGCCATGGCGACGGACAAATATTCCACCAAGCCTCCAATCTTTAATGGAGTTGATTTTCCTTTTGGAAGTCCGGATGGAGTCATACATCACGCCTGGGGCTACGATATGGCGAAGGTGAAACTCCCGTATGAGGTTCCTGCTGATGAAAATATCACGGCCATCAATATGGTTGACGTTGAGGCGAATGCTAAGGCAAGGAACATTCTCATACAGGGTCTTAGCCGCGGTGAGTATGATAGGATTTCTCACCTTCGCTCGCTCACGAGATTTGGGTAACCCTCGATGCTTACCATGAGGGCTCTACTCAAATCAAGGCGTGAGGCAGACCAGTTCAAGCGAGTACAACAAGTTTGATCAACGCTGGTGAGAGTCTCGACGAGTGTTTTGGTCGGTTTACAAAGATTTTGAGCGACCTCCGAGCGGTTGGTTGCATATACCCCGACTCGGACAATGCTCGGCATTTCTTGACCGCACTCGACCTTGGGTTTGGGAGATGAAGGTGACCACCATCAAGGACACCACCGACTTATCGACTCGACTCTTGACGGGCTTTATTCCGCCTCAAGACTCATGAGATCGATGTCGTCTCTCGGAAGACGAAATCTCGATCGATGGCTTTGGTCACCGATCCCATTGGATCTTCTTCTTCCGATCCTTCTATTGGTTTCTCTCTTTCCGCCCTTTGCGAGCTAAGCGATGACCAATGGAAAAATTTCGGAAAATGAGCTTGCTCTTCTCGCCGCAAGTTTTCTCATGCATACAAGAGGGTGAGAGAGAGGAAGAGAGGTGGCATGATCACCGCTTGAGTGTGGTGGCCCCAACCACATTCGGCGAACTATCCCAAAGCGGAGAAGGGCAAGAATGACGTTGGCGGTTCGGGCAAGAACGACTACACCGACAAGAACCGCAACAAGAAGCCTCCGGTTCGTGAACGGCAGACGAGAAGAAGTACCGCAACTTCTCCAAGAACAAGAAGCTCTTCCACCGCGTCCTTGCCGCGCTTGACGACATCAACCTCTCCGACACGGAGACATGGAGCGACGAGGCGAGGATGATCCGCAAGAGAAGAAAGGCGGCGACGACTTCTCGGCATGTGCTTCATGGCCGACACCAACGACATCAGCGACTCCGAGCTCTACAGCGACTCGGACGAGGTACCCTCCTATGACCAGCTCAACGAAGCTTTTTGCAAATTAGGAAAATTTCATGCTAGAGCTAGAGCTAGGTGTACGGAGCTTGAGAAGGAAGTAGGTACCTTGACTCGGGAGTTAGCTTCACTTAGATCTTCTCCCTCCCGAGTCACTGATGATTGCTCTTTGTGTGATGCTATTCTTGTGGAGTTGGAGAACCTAAGGACCATACATGATAGTGTGCTTGTTGAACTTGATGGTCTTAGGTTGAAGAATGCTAGCACTAGTTCTGTTGATGCTATTCCTGTTGAGGCTAGTTTTCTTCATGCTCACTCCACTCCATCATGCTCTAATTGCCCTAAATTGCTTGCCGAAATTGATGCCATGAGCGAACACCTTAGGAAGCTTTCTGCTAGAAACAATGAACTTGAATCACATGCTTCTAAGGACCCAGTCAGCTCATGTGAGGGCTGTAAGCAATTAAAACTTGACAATGAAACCCTGAATGTCAAGTGTGCTAAACTTGCTAAGGACTTACTAGATAAGTCACAAAAATATTGCTTGCGATGTACTGAGATTGTGGGGGACTTGGATAAAATCCATGTCGAGCTTAGGAAGAAATTAGAAGACCAAGCCCATAGAATTAGAGATGCTCCTTGCGTTTCTTGTAAGGCCCTCAAGATTGAGGCAATGCGTCTTGAGGAGAAAATGCACGTCTTGAGAGAGCTCATCTTTATGGTTCTTCTTCCTCTCCTTCCCCCTGTTCTTCTTGTGCTTCTTTCTTCCGAGATTGCCAGTATCTTATGAGCACTCTCGAGAAGTTTGTTGGAGGCAAGAAGAAGCTCAATCTTATTCTAGACCAATCCAAGATTAGTAGATTCAATCAAGGTCTAGGATTTGATCCCTTGAGCACGCTCGGCGCATCCTCCCACCATAGTGCGGCTCCAAGAGTGGTGAGATTGTGGTAGCTCCCTGAGTGAGTACCACCGTGTTTAGGTCTTTGGGGTTGTCCATAGGACTTGACCGGAAGGGTGTTACTCCTATTGCTTCGCCTCTAGCAAGGAAGTACACATGCACCTTCCTGTAAGAAGGATGGTCACCTAGTAGATTTACGCTTCAGCGCGCCAAGATCACTCGGCGTGGCGTGTTGTGCTCTTAGGGGTATTGAGGTCATCCCGCACTTTGAGTGCTCCTAAGACACACACCGCTTCTAGACAAAGTTAGAGAGTCTCTGTTTTTGGGCGCGTCCAGGACTTGGTTTTCATGCTAGTTCTTGAGTTTTAGTCCCGGAGCTGTTCAGTAGTCGATCTTTCCGCGTCCTCTTGATATTCCTCGTTTTCCCATCGAGGTAGATATCGTGGCGTGAGGTGTTTTCTCGGTAGGAGATCCAGCAGCCTTTATCGGGATGGTCGGCTTTTGCACCACTGGCGTGCCAACCCGCTTTGACTCTAGATTATCTACGAGTTGCTCGATCGTGTGAGAGTTGAGCGTCGAGAGAGACACTCGAGTCGATCTTCTTACGTGGTCGGTACTACGAGGTGTCGTATGGTTCAAGATTGGGTTCCTAAGTCTTCACTCTATCCCGATCTTGAGTCATCTTTCTCTCTTGTGTCTTGATCAGGTTAAATCGGATGGGGAAGGGCGATGTTTGGATTGTTGACTCGGTTGTTCTCGTCATATGACCGGAGATTCTCGTTGGTTCTCTTCCTAGTCCGAGCCCGGTGATGAGTTAATCACTTTTGGGGATGCATCTTGAGTAGAGTCATTGCTAAAGGTACCATCTGCATTAACCAAAATTTCATTCTTAAAGATGTTGCCTTAGTAAGTAGCGCAATACAATCTGCTCTCTGTTTCTCAACTTATCGATGACTCTTTCGAGGTAAGCTTCAAGAGTAATGCTGTAGAATCCTTGATTCATCGGGAGGGTTAGTTTTGGGATTTCTAGATTTGGGAGAGTCTTTCGTGCTGATTTTTACGCTTCTTCGGAGACTCTCTTCGATGTTTGATTGCTTCGAGTCCGTGATCTCTCCTTACGGCATAGGAGACTTGGTCACATTGGTTTTGATCATTTGACCGAGTTAGCGACCATGATCTCATTCGGGTTTGCCCAAACTCAAGATGGTCAAAGACTTAGTTTGCTCTCCTTGCCGACATGGCAAGATGGTTATCGCTTCTCATCCTCCGATCCCGTAGTGATGGTGATGCACGGACAGCTTTTACATATGGACCTTTGTTGGTCGGCTAGAGTGCGATCGGCAGGAGGGAAGTGGTATGTTCTTGTCATCGTTGATGATTTTCTAGATACTCTTGGGTATTCTTCATGGCCTCGAAGGATGAGACTTTTCTCACTTGTGGGTTTGATCGATGGGTTGTCTATTGAGCTCCCGGTGCATTACGAGCTATCTGTGATGATAATGGCACGGAGTTCAAGAATTCCTACTTTGAGAGTTTTTGTGGAGTCGGTTTAGAGCATCGTTCTCTTCTCCCTACGCTCCTCGTGAGAATGGCGTAGTGGAAAGGAAGAACAGGACCACGGTTGAGATGGCCAGACGATGCTAGGCAGTCTGATACTCCTAGGAAGTTTTGGGTGAGGCTATAGCTCTTGCTTGCCATGTTTCTAATCGCGTGTTTTTGAGAGCACATTTGCATCGCACTTCTTATGAGTTGAGGTATGGGCGAAAGCCCGGTGTGTCTCATTTTCGCGTTTTGGTTGCAAGTGTTTTATCTTGAAGTCAGTAACCTAGATAAGTTTGAGTCTCGCTCTTACGATGGTATCTTTCTAGGTTACTCGACTTCTTCTCGTAACTATAAGTGCAGGTGTTGATGCGCATAGGATCATAGAGACTGTGATGTGACCTTTGATGAGGCTAGCCCAGAGCTAGACACGATGTTTGAGCTCTTCTTATCCCTCGAGACCATCTTTGTAGAAGATGAGGATGATGGAGATGATGGTGTTCCACGGATCCAGTTCCCTCTATACCCGAGGTGCCTCCTGTTTCCATTTCTCGCACCTCGAGTGACCACCCTTGCCTTCCGACTCTCCTTGGAGTGGCTCGCTCCTACCTCTTACATGCATGAGGTAGAGGCCACTCGCTTCGGTCCTCCCGTCATATCCGAGCTCATCCACCGATCGGATCATTGGTGATCTGTTTGAGCGCGTCACTCGCTCAAAATCAGTTTGTCGATTCTGCCTCCACTCGCCTTCGTTGCCTCCTTTGAGCCGAAAGATGTTTCTCATGCATTATCAGATGAATCGTGGATTAATGCTATGCATGAGAACTTGAGAACTTTGAGAGGAACAAGGTATGGCAGCTTGTCGAGCCCCATCGGTCATAATGTCATTGGGACCAAGTGGGTGTTCAAAACAAGCAGTGAGGATGGGGTTGTCATTCGCAACAAGGCTAGGCTAGTTGCATGGGTTTTTCTCAGGTTGAGGTCTTGACTTTGAGGAGACCTTTGCCCTGTAGCTAGACTAGAGGCTATTAGGATCTGCTTGCATTCTCTGCATCCCGTGGCTTCAAGCTCTATCAAATGGATGTCAAGAGTGCATTCCTCAATGGCTATATTGAGGAAGAGGTTTATGTCAAACAACCTCCGAGTTCGAGAACCCCAAGTTTCGAGTCATGTATACAAGCTCTCCAAAGCTTTGTATGGACTCAAGCAGCCCCAGAGCATGGTATGAGAGGCTCAAGTCTTATCTTCTCACCATGACTTCAAAATGGGCATAGTAGACAAAACTCATTCATCGGACACCATGAGTCTCATTTTCTTCTTGTCGATTTATGTGGGCGATATAATTTTGGTGGCTCATCTCATTCGCTTGTGTCTCAGTTTTACGAGGTGATGAGCCTGAGTTTGAGATGAGTATGATGGGCGAGTTGAGCTACTTTCTTGGCTTCCAAATCAAGCGGACTCGGGAGGGTACTTTCTTGCATCAAGGCAAATATACGTGACCTCTGAGCGTTTCGACATGTCGATGGGAAGCGGTGATGACTCCTATGGCCACCTCTGCTGTCCTCGAGCCCGATGAGGATGGTGAGCTGCTTGATCAAAAGGAGTTTGAGCATGATCGGCTCCTCTTGTACCTCACCGCTTGAGGCCGGACATACATTTTTTGTGTGTCTGTGCGCTCGATTTCAAGCTTCTCCTCGCGCCTCTCACCGCTTGAGCGGTCAAGCGCATCTTCAGTACCTTCGTGCTACCACCGATTATGGTATTTGGTACTCTTCTTCTTCTTGTCTATCTCTTAGAGCCTTTTCCGATGCCGACTTTCTTTGGTCAGAGGATAGATAGGAAGAGCACTTCGCACTTGCCAATTCATTGGCACTTCTCTTGTTTCTTGGTCATCTAGGAAGCGATGCAGGGTTGCCTGATCCATCGCGAGGCCGAGTATGTTGTCGCGAGCCGATTCTTTGAGCAGTGCTCTGGATGAGATCGACCTTACGGGACTATGGGTTAGAGATAGAGAGTGTGCCACTTTTACGTGACAACACTTCAGCTATTTGCATTGCTAAAAACCCGATTGCAACATTCCGGACCAAGCACATTGATATTAGATATCACTTCCTTAGAGACCATGTGGAGAAGGGAGATATCGCGCTCGATTCGAGAGAGTGACCTTGATTAGCGATATCTTCACCAAGCCTTTGGATAGCTCAGCATTTGTTGCCTTGAGGAGTGAGCTTGGAGTCGTGAGCCCTTACGGCCTTTCGTGAGGGGAGCTGGTTTGTATATTATGTATTATATGTTTTCTTCCGACTTTTCTTTTCTTTGTGTTTCTTCCGGGTGACTTTGGGCTTGTTTTCTTGAGTTGAGTTCACTCACTTAGACTTCGGCATGCCTTGCATTGACCTCTTATCTTGTGCTTTAGGTTGCTATCATGCGTGATTAGCTGTTCTCTCTTCTCTCTAGGTTGAGTTCCCTCACAGTCTTATAAGTCTAGCAGGTATTGGGCCTCCTGGGTAGACAGGGTCTGTGTGCACTCCTTAGTTGGGATCTAGAGTCAGCTTCCCTATGTCAGTCACTGGGGAAGATAAGAGCGAGTCTGAGCCGTAGTGAGTCTCTTCTATCTTTTCTATGCTCTATAGCCATCCAGTTTTGCAGTTTCTCGACTTCTTCTCCTCATTCTGTTTTTCTCGTTATTATTGAGTTCATTCGGATTTTCTTTATGCCTAATCTTGATAATAACTCAACTTTAACCAGATTTGAGCTTAAAATTGATTCATTTGTTGAGGGGGAGTTTGGGAATCTGTTCATGCATTGCATTTAGACTGCATTTTACATTTTATGAGCTTTGTCTATTATGCAATTGATTTCTTCTTCATGCTATACACCATGCTACATCATTTGAAGAAAATCACTAGCTTAGGTATGTCCAAGTTCATTTAACTTGCTAAGCTTAAAAATGAAATAAGCCTTAAATGAAAAACTTGATGAAACTTGTTGCTTTTACTTGCTAGGTTTCTTCTCTAGAGGTTTGTGCCATAATTTGAGAAATTTAGGAGTTCTCTAGAGTCCCTATAGCAACTTGGGTGAAACTAGTTTGATCCATGCAGAGTCCTTCAATTGCTCATGAATCGTTGTGCTAAAAATGAAAATTAAACAAAATTGACTCTTCTTGTGCACATCGACTCAACACCTTGTATTCACAAGACCGCTTCCCATTGCACTTGGGATGAACTTGGAATACATCGTGTTTGACCTAGACCATCCTCTTAAGAGCTCATCTTGAGATGGTCGATACGGCTTGAGTCAATTGGTTGTCAAAAGAAAATGCAAATAAATTAAAAACAAAGACATATGTGGGTAAAGAATGCAAATAATGTCAAACATTTGCACCCGCTATGTCTTGTATGATGATAAATCAAAATTTGCATTAAGTGATAAATGAGCCCGAAGGACCTTGTATGCTCTTCTAGATTCCCCAACGTGTTGAGTAGGTTGAACTCTAGGTTTTCCTTTTGATCCTTAGAGTGGCTATTCTTCTATTTTTGAAACTAAAGCTAAGTGTTGCACTTGTCAAATCTTGCTAAAATGAAATATTCAAAACTAAGCTCGTATTTGCACTTGGACATGTCTTAGTTTAGTCATCTTCAAATTGACAAGCTTGGTGTAATATCCTTCCATTTTGATCAATTGGATAATCCTCAAAGCTCTTTCGATTGCATTTCATGCATACATAAAAAAAAATTGATGCCTATATTGCCAAAAGGGGGAGATAACGTAGAAAAGGCATCACTAAAAGATAAAAATGTGAATGCTTATTTGGTTATTATGATCTTTGTAAAACTATGCTACTACTACATTTGGATCATAATCTCATAATCACATTTGACATGTTTAGTTGGATTTTAGAGTTTTTGTTGAAAACTTGCTCTTTCTTAAATTTAACTCTAAAATCTGAATTCCTCTTCGTCAACTTGGTCATGGTTCTAATTTCTATCTTTGGACCAAGTTTGACTTTGCAACTAAAAATTGCTTTCTTCTTCATTTTCTTCAAACTCAAATTTATGCCTTTTGTGTGGTTTGTCAATATACTCATCAAGGGGGAGATTGAAGGACCATGTGGAGGTCCATCCATGTTTGTGATGAGTATTTGACTTTATTTGAGCAAGGTGTGCTCAAGTTTGAGTTTGATTTGGATTGATTTTCAAAATGAAGCAATTTGAGTTGTCTCTGCCAGAGTGGCAGTACCGGTCGTATGGACGCGGTAGTGATGAGTTGGATGGTTTATTGCACATCTTTGTGGGCATTGCTATGTGAGGAGTTTCCTTGTTTTTGATGGTTGCAGGACGACGGTGCTAGGTCATGGTGAGGCGAAGGATGACCGGGACTAGGCGAGGAGCGTCGGAGGTCCAGACGGTTGGGAGATCGCCGGAAGATGATCGGAGACGGAGTCCGGGCAAGTCAAGAAGACAAGGAAAGGAGTTGATGCTAGCTAGATGCCGCGTGGATCAATGAGGGCCGTCGGATTGAGGTCTAGTTGATAGGTTAGCGGGTCTAGGTAGTATGCTTTGAAAACCGTGCAAGAAAACCCGGTATGTGTGTGGGTTTTGGGTTAGCCCTTGCATGGCTGTGTGTGTGGGTTAATCCTAGCCCTTAGATGAGTGCTCTAGGGTTGAGGGACTCATCCAAGGGTGGTAGGTGGCCCAAGAGTAGTATAAATAGGGGTGGAGGGTAGCCTCCTCCCTTGAAGGTGTTGAGGTTTTGATGCTCATTTGAGCTTTGCCCACATGAATGTGAGGCTTTGTAACCTCCTTCCAGAAATGAAAGTTTTATTCATCCACCTCTGAATTTATTTTATGCATTTACATTATGTCTTTACTTTACATAATTTAAATTCAGCATTTACTTTCCGCAATTACATTCCATAATTTACTTTCAAGTAATTTGGATTTGCCTCCCCTCCTTCTAAATGCTGCTGTTCTTGGATGTTTTGAGTGTGTTCATATGGTTTTACATCTCTTTTGCACTCTTGGATTGAGTAGAGAACATCTTTTCTTTCAAGTTCCAACTTTGTTCTGAACTTGTTCTTCGCGCAGCAGTCAGTGTTTGATTTTTGTAAAAATATAGAAAATCCTTTTGAGTGATTCTTGTTGGAGGAGGTGAGGGACTCTGATATCCACTTACAGAAAAATTTTGGAGTTCACTTGTTGCACCGTTTGGGTGTCATGAGGTGAAAACCGAGCCCCAAACTTTCTGCTCGAAGTTCTTGACCAGACTGTGTTCTTCGATTTTTCCTGTTTTTTCTGTAAGGCTTTTTGAGGAGAAATTTGGTGGAGTTCTTCACGACTCTAATTCTCACAGGGAGAAAAAGTCTCAAAATTTTGTGAGCTACAGAAACCCACCAACCTCCTGTGCAAATTGAGGACAAGTTCTGGAAATCCTGCTTTTGCTTTTCTGAAAGTGACTTTTGTGATTTGAATTGATGTCCTTTCTAAAAGCAAGAGTTTGAATTGATTCCTCTTTATTTTGGACACTAGACAACCAGGATTGTGACTCAAAAATCCCCACATATTTTATGGTACTTATCAATACAAGCTTGGGGTACACATAGTTGTCTAGTTTTTCGGGTTTTTCACAATTCCTTTTGAGCGATCTTGTCAAGGTTTTTGTTGGAGTATTTTGGGGGAATTTTTATTTGCGACCATTCACCCCCCTCTGTTCGCCATCTCGGTCCTTCAAACATGTACTATGTATGTTCTTGTACTTGATTAAATGAGAGTGTACTATGTTATATTCATTTCGTATCTTTTTTACACTTTGCACAAACATGAACATTGTTATTTGCATATATTGTGTGTTCTAAATTTTGTGTGTACTTGTTGCATTCATATTCTATTTGTAATTGTTATATTTATTTTATACCTTTTTTACACTTTTCACTAACATAAATATTTTTATTTGCAGGTATGGTGGGCGTGCAGTTGTACGAGTTGCTTGACCCGTCAGTCGATGCGACTCACCGGAGCCGTTCAGCGACCTTTTCCCTGTAGGATAGGGAGGCGGCGTTGGAGCTTGGGGCCCTACGTTTGTGCACCCCTATGAGGGCATGGCGTATCGATCCGCGATGGATCCCGAGGTTAGTTCAGTTCCGTCGCAATGTTGTACCCATGTCTTGGACATACACCACAATAATAATTGTCATTTTTGTTTGCAGGTTGAGAGCGGCTGGCCTACTCCCTATTGCCTGGATGGTGGAGGCGATCGTCGCGGACGTGCAGGACCGACGAGGTGCCTCTAGTAGGTTCCCTTATGACAGAGCTTGCTGACTGCTCTAGTGGACCGGTGGCGGCCTGAGACCCACACTTTTCACGTACCGTGCGGTGAGATGGCCCCGACACTAGAGGATGTCAGTTATCTCCTGGGCCTGCCCTTCTCAGGGGATGCGGTGGTCCCTGCAGACGTCGACCCAGAGTGGTGGACAAATATCTTCCACCGGTTTGAGGACGTGCTACCCTAGGCGGTAGGGTACACGCCTTTCACGTCTGCGCACGGTTCGACGCAACGCTGGCTTGTGCAGTTCTACGTAATTGTGATTTTGCCTTTTGATATGTGATTTTATTGTAGTTAACGACCTAACCATTACTTTCTGCAGCCCGAGAGGATGGCAGCCGGAGCTAGGGAGCACACCGTCGCCCGACACTTTAAGGCGTACCTTTTATGGCTGTGCTCATCGCACGGGGACACCGTCGACAGGCTCCTGATCCAGTTTGCGAGGACGATCACTAACGCCGACTTGGAGGAGATCCCAAGCTGGCTTGGGGACCTGCGGCACTCATCGCGACATACCGATCCCTGTGCGACGGGTGTCGTCGCATGTCAGACTCGTCGACTCTCGTCGGGTGCCCTATGGTACTACAGTTGTGGTCGTTCGAGAGGTTCCAGATTGGACGACCACAGATGGACCTATGCTCTTACAGCGTAGGCTTCTATAGGGCCCCGGGGGATGAGGTTGATCGTCCGACGATGCGGACATTGTGGTGTCGCTAACCGATCAGTAAAATCTATCTTAGCCTTCCGTTGTTTATTTTAATTTCCGTGTTCAACTAACGTTCGTCTCTATTGCTTTTTTCGTAGCCGACTTTCACCCTGGTTATGACGCACGCTTCATACCCTCAGTACGTAGTGATGTTCGACCAGCTCACGGACGACCGCGTCATATGGCGCCCCTACGTTCTTGAGCTCGTCGAGGCACGCGCGCCGCATGGCCTCTCGCTGTAGTGCACTGCTGACGCCGTGTACTGGTTGACACGATGTCACCTAGTGTTCGACGTGTTCGTCGAGACGTACACCGCCCACCGCGTCATGAGGTAGTTCGAACTACGACAGACGTTCCCATTACCCATAGGCGACATCGTCCGGCGGCCGTGCACTCGTTCGTATTTCTACATTTTTCATACTTCCATTAGTATTTATGATCTCGGTGGCTTGAGACGTTATGTTGCGCTTTCGTTCTTAGAGGCACACACGGTAAGGCTTTGCCAGCACGCAGAGCTAGGCAGCACGCATGGTACCTCATGCGCAGTAGTGGGCACAGGCTCTTGCGGACGTGATCGACGAGACTACCCCTACGACCACACCATGTACGACACATACATTGTAACACCCTAAAAATTGCCATAATTTAAATTTTTAGTTATTTTGATTTTTGGAATTTTTGGAAATTAATTGGAATTTATTTGGATTTATTCAAATATGGCCTTTCTTGAGATTTATTAATATAATGTAAAAGTTTATGCAAAGTTTTATTGGAAATATTTTATTTAAGTTCAAAATGTCTCAAAATATTTTCCAGAATTTTTCTGGAGTTTTTCTGATATTTTTGGCTAGTTTCTTGAATTATTTAAATTTCTGGAATTGTTTTAAATTAAAAAGGGTTTAAAAACGTGGAGGAATAGTGTTGGGCCGGCCCAGCACAGTGTTTCCAACCGTTACATGTCCGAACAATAGGATCTCGATCCGACGTCCCTCAGTTCGCCATGTCTTGTGCAAACCCGAGCCGTTCGATGGCATTCACACGGACGATCAGGATGGTGCCACGTCACTTCTTCCCCGCGACATCACCAGAGCGAAAGTCACCTGTCTTCGCTCTTTCCGCGGCCATTTTCACGCACGTTGATGCTCCTTTAAGTGCTTCGGTTGGCGCATCTTGTAGAGGACTTCAAGCCGCTCATTTTGACTCCTCGCACTCACGCCGAGACCCTCGCTAGCGCCTGCCGTTGCTCGCCGTAGTTTCTTCTTCACGTCGCCGCTGTTTTTGCTTCTTTCTATTGCTGTCCGCCGTCCTTCGCCTTGCTCTGACCCGGTTCCGACATCACCGCGACAAGCCACGTCGAGCGGACCAGATCTTCACACCGGGGACGCCCTGCAAAGCTAGAGCCACCCTCATCTTCCCCAGCTCCGGCAGCCTCTTCCTTCTCGCCGCCGCCGACGTTTGTGATCATCCATGCCGTCCGATTTTCATCGCACCGCGCTGGTAAATCCACGTCGCCTGTTCTCTGTTACCAGCTTAGTGCTAATAATGACCGTTAGATCTGGTATGGACGTCATAGATTAGATCTTGGGTTCTTGTGTTAGATGTGGTATGGGCCGTTGGATTGGATCTAAGCGGTGATAGTTGGTTTGGGCTGTGACGCGTGAATCCGCGTCGTTCAAATTTGAACGTGCGGCTAGGATGACGCCTTACCACACCGAATCATGTGCAGACACGTGTAAGCTTTGACGAGGCATCGACCGAGTCATAGCCGTTGAACTACAGCGGACCGTTGGATGTCCGACGCGTCGGGCACGGGATGAGAAGTGATGTGGGGACCGTGCGCTGTTCTGACTGTCAGATCTGGGTGTGCGGCGGGATGATCGACACGTGTCACGTGGATTTCGAAGCGCCTTAGTGCAGCGCGTGAGATCTGATCGTTGATCTTTTGACGGCCACGATTACGCCATGTGTTGGAATCCAGCCGTTGGTTAAGGATAGCCGAGATGCTGACACGTGTACGTGCACGCCTCTCGAGGCGAGCTGAGTGGACGACGTCAGCGGTGACGTCAGTGATGACGTCAGCAAGGGACATGTGGCAGGTACTGTTTGGTGGACCGAATCCACCGTGGACCAAAGTCGGACCATGGACCCAGTCCATGGACCGAGACGACGTGGCAGCACCAGGAAGCGCCACGCGTCAGCTGACGTCATGCCGACGCAATAAATTGAGTTTTCTATTGAAAAATAATTATGTTAATTTAGTTTGTTCTTTTTAATATATTTGCAAAGTTTGAAAGGCTATAACTTTTGCATTTAAACTCCGATTGAGGTGATTCCAATTTCTAAAAATTTGTAAAATTGTGATATTTTTAATGGTGAATTTTATTTAAATTTTTGAGGTTATCTACTCTAATTTTTTAGTTATTTATTACATATATAATTTCTACGCATAGACATAAATTTGCGGAAAGTTTCGAGGAAGAGTTCATAGCTCAAGACCAAGCATCGGAATATGACCAGTAACTCTTTGAAGACAAGTGATGCTTGACCATTTTGATCCCAGTTTTTTAAAAAAAAAATATTTTGCTTTAAAAGTATGCATGCTAAGTTAATTAAAAATGAATTTAAATTAATTTTGGTAACGTAGATAATCACCCATATTGTTATTGCCACCTTGAAATTATTATTTGAATGCCCTGAAATCATTGTCACCCTAGGATTGCTTGTATTGATTGGATGTTAATATGGTGCCAACACGGGAGGTTAGATCGTGATTAGATGCTTAGCCCTGCAACGGGTCATGAATGACTTTTTGGAAAACATAATAATGTTGATTAATGAAATATGGAATGTATTTGAAAACGATGTGAGGATGCCATGGGATGATATTGAAGTACGGAAACCTTTGTGGTTCTGTACCGATGTTGAGTCATTGTGGGCATCTGTTGCACAATAATCAACTTGGTTGGAAATGATTTAGACTGGTGCAAGTGGCAAGAGGCTTTGTGCCAGGTGGGCCTATGTGGCTATGGGTTGATGAGTGTTGTGAGTCTGTGTGTCACGTTGGGTTGTGTGCCACTGTTGAGAGAAGGAAGTCTTGCCTTGGTCAGCTAAGGACTTCACCTTGCAAGTCTTTGATCTGAGTCAATCGTACAACCACATGTCTGGTATGGGGCAGACCTAGTTGATTAGGGTTCTAATATCTTCCCTCTGATACCTCGGGGTGACAGTACACAGAGGTGTATCTATATGGGGTAGCGTGCACGTACTCTGACTTGGTGCCCATCCAACGGTGTTGGCACAGTGCTATACTCACTCGTGTGAGGGGTGTGATAGTGAGGGCAATACCAGAGAGGTTCATTGGTTAAGGTAGAGGTTCCTGAAAGGCTTGTTGCGGACAATCACTTGTGTGGTGAGCGGCTTGTATCTTGTGGGTAAAGACTACAACCTCTGCAGGGTGTAAAATCTATTCGAATAGCCGTGCTCACGGTATTGAGCAATGCTCAGGGATTACAGTCAAGGGTTAGATTTTCCAAAATAAAATGTGGAATGGGTGGCTATGTGCCAGTAATGGAAATGAAATGCTAAGTCTACAAGTCAAACTTTATGGAAATATCTTTTGAAACTTAGTAGCAAGTATAGTCGTTTCTTGGCTTTTAATCTAAATAAGATACTGGTTTAAAAATGCTGTTTGATGCAAAAGAACCGAATAATCTATTTCTTTAGAATAAACCTTACATATGGTAATAGCACTGCATTCTGTGCATTACTTATTGAGTGCCTTGAGTATTCACCCTCTTGCCTATCAACCCAACATCAGTGGAGGAGTCTACGCCAGCATGGGAGAAGGAGTACATCGAAGAGCCGGACAACTAGGGGGCAAGCCCAGTCAGTTGCCTGTGACAAGTTGATGGGTTCCATGAAATCTCTTTATTTCCGCTGTTATTTTTTGTTTACTCTGATAATGTAAGCCCTGCGTGGCTGATCTTATGTAAGGAGACCATAAGGTTGCACAATTCAGTTTATATAAATGTTTTCACTATTTATTAATATATCGTTGTGATTGTCTGTGATGTTCAACCCTTTAAAGACTGTGTGTGCTAGCATGATCCTGGTCTGCCACAAAATACACAGAGGGTCCCGATTCTCAGAATCGGGGCCCGACAAAGTTGGTATCAGAGCCTGGTTGACTATAGGTCTTGACCTTAACTAGGTTAGCTGTGTCTAGGAGGATAAAACTATTTTCTAAAAATTAACAATTTGAGCAAGACTATTAATGAAATCTCGATTTATCTTTTCTCTCTTACTTCATATCTATGCTGAATTCTTACTGTTATTCTTTGTTTATTTTAAACTGAGGTCTGACCAAAGTTGATTTGGCAGATGGTGAGGAGGATCCACACCTTAGGCGAGCGCGCTTATGGTTGCGCAGCGGAGCTGTGGAGGATGCTTCAGGTTCTTGGAGGTTTCGACAGGCCCCTCTACCGTGGCCGCACCTGGGTGGTCAATGGTAGGGTTCGGGGCATGGCTACGACAATCACCATCTATGCTCGAGAGCACACGGGAGCGAGCCAGCCGATCCAAATCAAGGTCTGAAGGGTTACCTTCGAGGCGGGATACGTGAGTCCGCACGCCGGCCATGGCGGGATCGGTCCGCATATGCCGGAGAGCTTCACGACTCCGTGTTTCGGTTGCACCCACAGGAGGGAGGAGTCCCGGGAGGACAGCTTCATCTAGAGAGTGATGTGGCGGTCATGCACTTTGCACGATTCGTAGCCGCCCAGGAGCAGGTGATGGACCAGACTGTCCACGAGCTGCATTCTGTCTATGCCGCTTTGGAGGCAGTTGAGCGGACTCTACAGGAGACTAGGGTCTTTACTGCTCAGCGGATCAGAGAGTTGGAGGAGGCGCTCTACGTCGGGCCGCCAGAGGTCGAGATGGAGCTCGACGAGGAGGAGGACGCTGAGGAGCTGGCGCCTGAGCCGGAGGAGCCAGTTCTGGATCAGGGTGTCGAGCTGGCGGGGCAGGATTCCTCAGCGCCAACAGCAGCAGAGGGGGGTGGTCACCAGGACCAGTTTGCCCTGATGCTAGAGCACCTGCCAGTGTACGCTCTGAGGGAACTGCAGCCGGGTTGGCTCGACGAGTGATCGAGACTAGTCTGGTGTAGTGTCGAGACTCAGGGTGTTTGAGTCACATCTTTTTGTTTTAGAATCACCATTAGGTGTGAGTCATTGTTGAGTCTTAATGTTTGATTGTTGCTTGCTTTTATTCGTAATTGTCTAGTATGCGTTGCATTGCCCTTAGGCACTTGTAAGCAACCATACTATTTAAGTTAATAAAGTTGGAAAAATTTAAGTTACACCTGTTTCCCCTGTATAAGTTCCTTTACTTGTCTATGCTCTCTTCCTCTTTCCTTAACCATGGAAGTTTTTAACAAATGGTGAGGACTCGCGGTAGCAATGGAGCTAGCGGAAGTGGTGCCAATCAGGCAGGGAATCAGAATGACGAACCAATTCCTCAACCATCGCAAGTCGATCTATAGAACTTGGGATGTTTTCTGGCTGCCCAAACCCAGTTGATGAATACCATGATGCAGACTATGCAGCAAATATCCAATCAAGCTACTGCAAACGTTCAGCAAGGGGGTAACCATGGACCACACCCCTACTCTAGACTGTTAGAATTCATGAGGACTCGCCCACCCACGTTCTCAGGCAACGCCAATCCGTTAGAGGCGGATGACTGGCTGAGGACAATTGAAACGAAACTACACATAACCCAGTGTGTAGGCCACGAGAGGGTGCTATATGCCTCTCATCAACTGGAAGGAACAGCTGCGGAATGGTGGGAGAACTTTTGTGTGTCGCACAAAGACCCGCAAAGTATCACTTGGGAGGAATTCACTACAGCCTTCCGTCAGTACCATGTACCAGAAGGTACTATGGATCTAAAGAAGGAAGAGTTCAGGAACCTCAAGCAGGGTGACCAATCAGTGCCCGATTATCTTCATAAATTCACATAGCTGGCACGCTACTCACTAAAAGATGTAGCGACGGACAAGGCCAGACAATCCCGCTTTATGAAGGGATTGAACACGGGACTGCAGGTGGGACTGATCACCCACACATTCCCGGATTTCCAGGAATTGGTCAATAAGGCACTCATCCTGGAAGATAAACGTCGGGAGTTGGATGACAACCGAAGGCGCAGCATGGCGCAACAAGGAGGTCGTCAGGGCCAGCAGAGGCAGAGGACGGCACCTCAGCAATTCGTTCGATTCTTGCCCAGAGGCAGTGACAGGGCACCACTGCCGGCAAATCGTCCAGTGGGCCAGAATACTCAAACTTCAGCCGGAATAGTGGTATAGGCTGGAGGGAATTCACAGGCAGCAGGAAGACGTTGCTATCACTGCAACGAACCTGGGCATTTTGCCAACAATTACCCTAAGAAGGGAGGTGTCACCCCCGTCTGCTTTAACCTGGGGAACACACCCGCAAGGACTCTAGCGCCGAATGTGAATCGCGGAGCAACGTCATCGGCAACTCCGTCTCAAGTAACCACGCGAGGACGAGTCAACCACATCACCGCGGATGAGGTCCAGAATGCTATGGACGTTGTATTGGGTAAGTTCCTAGTAAACTCAGTACCAGCAACTGTTTTATTTGATTCTGGAGCTTCACATTCATTTGTTTCCCGAGATTTTGTTGTTCAAAATGATCTGGATATTGTGAATCTTAAATGTGTGCTTGTAGTCCAATCCCCTGGATCAGAACTCCGATCTAACGTAGGATGTTCTAGAGTAAGGCTAATAATTAATGGAATAGAGTTCCTAGCGAACTTAATTATACTGAATACCCAAACCCTAGAAGTTATCCTAGGAATGGATTGGCTAACTAAGCACAAGACAATGTTGGACTGCGGACGAAGAGTTATATCTGTCGAGAGCCTGGATAGAAGGAGGGTTGAATTCGAAGCAACAACAGTGCGGGATGGACAGTTGATGGTCAACAGCATGAAGACCGTTAGCCTAGAGGATGTGCCGATAGTCAATGAATATCTGGATGTATTCCCGGAGGAATTAACTGGAATGCCACCGGGTAGGGATATCGAATTCATTATAGAACTTGTACCAGGGACAGCTCCAATAGCCAAGAGACCCTACCGGATGTCCACCGATGAATTGGTAGAAATGAAGAAACAGATTGAAGAGCTTTTGGAAAATGGGTTTATAAGACCTAGTTCATCGCCATGGAAAGCACCAGTCTTGTTTGTCAAGAAGAAGGACGGGAGTTTTAGGATGTGTATAGACTATCGTGCACTCAATGATGTGACGATAAAGAATAAGTTTCCACTACTCAGGATTGATGATCTATTCGATCAGTTAAGAGGAGCAGGAGTCTTCTCCAAGATCGATCTCCGATCGGGATATCATAAATTAAAGATCCGATCAGAGGATATACCTAAGAATGCATTTTCGTCGAGATATGGACATTATGAATTCACAGTTATGTCCTTTGGTTTGACAAATGCACCAGAGTACTTCATGAACTTAATGAATAAGGTTTTCATGGAATACTTGGATAAATTCGTTGTCGTGTTTATAGATGATATCCTTGTCTATTCCAAGACGAGGGAAGAGCACGTTGAACATTTAAGGCTAGTCCTTGAAAAGTTAAGGGAACAACAGTTGTTCGCTAGATTTAGCAAATGCGACCTCTTGAAGAATAAGATTGAATTTTTTGGGCATATAATGACTATTGAAGGAGTCACAGTAGATCCAAGTAAAGTAGAAGCAGTATTACATTGGGAGCCACCGAAGTCGGTAACCCAAATCCGTAGTTTCCTTGGAATAGCGGGATATTACCGTCGCTTCATAGAGGGATTCTCTACAATTGCAAGACCCCATACGCAATTATTAAAGAAGGAAAAGAAATTCTTGTGGACACCAGAATGTGAAAAGAGTTTCCAAGAGTTGAAGCGGTTGATGTCAGTACCGGTATTGTTCTTACCTGATGTTCATCAAAGCTTCGACATCTATTGTGATGCATCGTGTCAGGGACTGGGATGTGTATTGATGCAAAACTGGAAAGTAGTTGCATATGCATGCAGACAATTGAGGCCCCATGAGGAGAATTATCTGACTCATGATCTGGAATTGGCTGCTGTAGTGCATGCCCTGAAGATATGGTGTCATTATCTCATCAGAAACAGATGTGAAGTATATATCGATCATAAAAGTCTCAAGTATATCTTCACACAAGTTGACTTAAATATGAGGCAAAGAAGATGGTTAGAGTTGATAAAGATTACAATGTTGGAATCCATTACCATCCTGGTAAAGGCAACATTGTGGCTGACGCCTTGAGCAGGAAGAACCACAGTGTGAACATGCTGTTGGAGATAAGTCATACTGAGTTGTGTACAGATTTCCAGAAATTGAGATTGGAAATGGTACCAGAAGGATTTTTGGCTACCTTGGAAGTAAAACCTACCCTAGAAGATCATATCAGAGAAGGACAAAAAGATGATGACAAGATCAAAAGAATCAAATCCAAACAAGTCATACTGAGTTGTGTACAGATTTCTAGAAATTGAGATTGGAAATGGTACCAGAAGGATTTTTGGCTACCTTGGAAGTAAAACCTACCCTAGAAGATCAGATCAGAGAAGGACAAAAAGATGACGACAAGATCAAAAGAATCAAATCCAAAATGGACGAGGGCAAGGCAAAGGATTTTAAGCTGGATGAGTAAGGTACTATATGGTTTAAAGGACGCATCTGTGTGCTGAACAAAAAGGAATTGAAGCAGTTAATTTTGGAGGAAGCTCATGACTCCAAGTATTCAATCCATCCAGGAAGTGCCAAAATGTACCAAGATCTGAAAGAAAGATTTTGGTGGCCAAGCATGAAGCGTGAGGTTGCTGAATATGTTTCATTGCGTGACATTTGTCAAAGAGTCAAAGCTAGGCATCAGAGGCCAGTGGGACTATTACAACCTTTGAAGATACCTTAATGGAAATGGGAAGAGATCAGTATGGATTTCATAACTGGTTTACCCAGAACTCAAGGAGGATATGACTCCATATGGGTTATAGTGGACCGTTTAACTAAAGTTGCACATTTTATACCGATAAAGACCACTTACTCAGGAGATCGGTTAGCAGAACTTTATATGGCAAGAATTGTATGTTTACATGGAGTACCAAAGAAGATAGTGTCGGACAGAGGTACTCAGTTTACCTCAAGATTTTGGGGTAAGTTACATGAGGCAATGGGAACTCGTTTAAACTTCAGTACAACATACCATCCGCAGACAGATGGTCAAACTGAGAGAGTTAACCAGATACTGGAAGATATGCTGAGAGCTTGTGCTCTATCGTATCCTACTTCTTGGGACAAGTGTTTGCCCTATGCTGAATTCAGCTACAATAAAAGTTATCAAGCAAGTTTGCAGATGTCTCCATTTGAAGCTCTGTATGGTCGATCCTATCAAACCCCGTTGAATTGGAATGAGACTGGTGAACGACATGTTTTTGGTCTGGATATACTTCAGAAAGCGGAAGAATAGATCGCCATGATCAGAGAAAGACTGAAGATTGCTCAATCAAGGTAGAAGAGTTATGCCGACAATCGTCGCAGGGAATTGAGCTTCAAACCTGAAAATTTTGTATACCTCAGAGTTACGCCACTCAAGGGAGTCAAGAGGTTTCATGCAAAAGGGAAGCTCACACCCAGGTATGTCGGACCATTCAAGATCTTGAGCCGCAGAGGTGAAGTTGCGTACCAATTGGAGTTCCCACAGTCACTGGCAGGAGTACATGATGTATTCCATGTATCGCAATTAAAGAAATGCCTTTGGGTGCCAGAAGAACAAACACCTCTAGGGGCGATTGAGTTAAAAGAAGATCTGACTTATAAAGAGCATCCAGTGAAGATTTTGGACACAATGGACAGAGAAATAAGGAACAAGTCAAAGCGCTTTTGCAGAGTTCAGTGGAGCAATCATTCGGAAAGTGAGGCGACTTGGGAACGAGAAGAAGACCTGAAGGAGTTTCCTGACCTATTCCGTAGTTAGCCCTGAATCTCGGAGTCGAGATTTTGTTAAGGGGTAGGTTTTAACACCCTAAAATTTACCATAATTTAAATTTTGGAGTTATTTTGATTTTTGGAATTTTTGAAATTAATTGGAATTTATTTGGATTTATTCAAATATGGCCTTTCTTGAGATTTATTAAAATAATGTAAACGTTTATGTAAAGTTTTACTCAAAATATTTTATTTAAGTTCAAAATGTCTCAAAATATTTTCCAGAATTTTTCTGGAATTTTTCTGATATTTTTGGCTAGTTTCTTGAATTATTTAAATTTCTGGAATTGTTTTAAATGAAAAAGGGTTTAAAAACACGAAGGAATAGTATTGGGCCAGCCTAGCACTGTGCCAATCCGGATCAGCACAGTGTTTCCAACCGTTACGCGTCCGAATTGTAGGATCTCGATCCGGCGTCCCTCAGTTCCCCACGTCTTGTGCAAACCCGAGTTGTTTGATGGCGTTCACATGGATGATCAGGATGGTGCCACGTCGCTTCTTCCCCACAACATCACCGGAGTGAAAGTCGCCCATGTCTTCGCTCTTTCCACGACCGTTTTCACGCACGTCGATGCTCCTTTAAGTGCTTCGGTTGGCACATCTTGCAGAGGACTTCAAGCAGCTCATTTTGACTCCTCGCACGCACGTCGAGACCCTCTCTAGCGCCTACCGTTGCTCGCCATAGTTGCTTCTTCACGCTGCCGCTGTTTTTGCTTTTTTTTCGTTGCTGTCCGTCGTCCTTCGCCTTGCTCTAACCCGGTTCCGACATCACCGTGACAAGCCGCGTCGAGCGAACCAGATCTTCACACCGGGGACGCCCTGCAACACTAGCGCTATCTTCGTCTTCCCCAGCTCCGGTAGCCTCTTCCTTCTCACCACTGACCTTCGTGATCATCCACACCGTCGATTTTCATCGCACCACGCCGGTAAATCCATGTCGCCTGTTCTCTGTTAAACGCTTAGTGCAAATGTTGACCGTTAGATCTGGTATGGATGTCATATATTAGATCTTGGGTTCTTGTGTTAGATGAGGTATGGGCCGTTGGATTGGATCTGTGCGATGATAGTTGGTTTGGGCTGTGACACGTGAATCCACGTCGTTCAGATTTGAACATGCGGCTGGGATGACGCCGTACCACACTGAATCATGTGCAGACACGTGTAAGCTTTGACGAGGCGTCGACCGAGTCATAGCCGTTGATTTGCAGCGGACCTTTGGATGTCCGACGCGTCGGGCACGGGATGTGAAACGACGTGGGGGTTGTGCACTATTCTGGCCGTCGGATCTGGGTGTGCGGCGGGTTGATCGACACGTGTCACGTGGATTTCGAAGCGCCTCAGTGCAGCGCATGAGATCTTATCGTTGATCTTTTGACGGCCACGATTTCGCCATGTGTTGGAATCCAGCCGTTGGTTGAGGATGGCTGAGATGCTGACACGTGTCCGTGCACGCCTCTTGAGGCGAGCGAGTGGATGACGTCAGTGGTGATGTCAGCAAGGGCCACGTGGCAGGTACTGTTTGGTGGACCGAGTCCACTGTGGACCAGAGTCAGACCATGGACCCAGTCCATGGACCGAGACGACGTGGTAGCACCAGGAAGCACCACGCGTCAGCTGACATTATGCCGACGCAATAAATTGAGTTTTCTATTGAGAAATAATTATGTTAATTCAGTTTATTTTTTTAATATATTTGCAAACTTTGAAAGGCTATAACTTTTGCGTTTAAACTCCGATTGAGGTGATTCCAATTTCTAAAAATTTGTAACATTGTGCTCTTTTTAATGGCGAATTTTATTTGAATTTTTCAAGTTATCTAGTCTACTATTTTGGTTATTTATTGCATATATGATTTCTACGTGTAGACACAAATTTACTGGAAAGTTTCGAGGAAGAGTTCATCGCTCAAGATCAAGCTTCGGAACATGACCAGCAACTCTTTGAAGGCAAGTGATGCTTTGACCATTTTGATCCCAGTTTTTTAAAAAAAATATATTTTGCTTTAAAAGTATGCATGCTAAGTTAATTAAAAATGAATTTAAATTAATTTGGGTAACGTAGATAATCACCCATATTGTTATTGCCACCATGAAATTATTATTTGAATGCCTTGAAATCATTGTCACCCTAGGATTGCTTGTATTGATTGGATGTTAATATGATGCCAACACGGGAACCGTGATTAGATGCTTAGCCCTACAACGGGTCATGAATGACTTTTTGGAAAACATAATAATGTTGATTAATGAAATATGGAATGTATTTGAAAACGATGTGAGGATGTCACGGGATGATATTGAAGTACGGAAACCTTTGTAGTTCTGTACCGATGTTGAGTCATTGTGGGCATGTGTTGCACAATAATCAACTGGGTTGAAAATGATTTAGACTGGTACAAGTGGCAAGAGGCTTTGTGCCAGGTGGGCCTATGTGGCTATGGATTGATGAGTGTTGTGAGTCTGTGTGTCACGTTGGGTTGTGTGCCACTGTTGAGAGAAGGAAGTCTTGCCTTGGTCAGCTAAGGACTTCACCTTGCAAGTCTTTGATCTGAGTCAACTGTACAACCACATGTCTAGTATGGGACAGATATAGTTGATTAGGGTTCTAATATCGTCCCTCTGATACCTCCAGGTGATAGTACACGGAGGTGTATCTGTGTGGGGGAGCGTACTTGTGCTACAGCTTTGTGCCCATCCAACGGTGTTGGCCTGTACTATACTCTAGCTCTGTGTGAGGGGTGTGATAGTGAGGGCAATACCGGAGAGGTTCATTGGTTAAGGTATAGGTTCCTGAAAGGCTTGTTGCGGACAATCACCTGTGTGGTGAGCGGCTGTATCTTGTGGGTAACGTGTACAACCTCTGCAGGTGTAAAATCTATTCGAATAGCCATGCTTGCGGTATTGAGCAATGCTCGGGGATTACAGTCAAGGGTTAGATTTTCTAAAATAAAATGTGAAATGGGTGGCTGTGTGCTAGTAATGGAAATGAAATGCTAAGTCTACAAGTCAAACTTTATGGAAACATCTTTTGAAACTTAGTACCAAGTATAGTCGTTTCTTGGCTTCTAATCTAAATAAGTTATTAGTTTAAAAATGTTGTTTGATGCAAAAGAACCAAATAATGTATTTCTTTGGGATAAACCTTGCATATGGTAATAGCACTGCATTCTGTGCATTACTTATTGAGTGCCTTGAGTACTCACCCTCTTGCCTATCAACCCAACATCAGTGGAGGAGTCTACGCCAGCATGGGAGAAGGAGTACATCGAAGAGCCGGAAAACTAGGGAGCAAGCCCACTCAGTTGCCTGTGAGTAGTTGATGGGTTCCACGAAATCTCTTTATTTCCGCTGTTATCTTTTGTTTACTCTGATAATGTAAGCCCTGCATGGCTGATCTTATGTAAGGAGACCATAAGGTTGCACAATTCAGTTTATATAAATGTTTGCACTATTTATTGATATATCGTTGTGATTGTCTGTGATGTTCAACCCTGTAAAGACTGTGTGTGCTAGCATGATCCTGGTCTGGCACAGAATACACATATGGTCCAGATTCTCAAAATCGGGGCCCGACATACATCCAGTGGTACAACACACGCACCCGCGTTCGAGTCGTGCGTGTCGTGGAGTCACCTCCCAGGCATAAGCCCTTGACCCTAGACACGTACCCCACACAGGCAAACTCTGCTTTTCACCATGCGGTTCGTACTCTTTCTATTTGTCATTCAATGTAACGTCTTCAAAATTGTGCCAACTAATTAGCCACCTAATGTTTGTGCAGAGCGACCTCGCCAGGGAGGCACACGAGGTGACGTCCACCCTGATAGAGGTAGTCGGTACCACCCAGAGGATAGGGGTCACAGTGGACGACCTTCGAGGGGCGTTGACCATATTCAGGACTTGACCTACCGCGTCGTCCTTCTTACGTCGTGTAGGTGGCCCAGGGCGAACGAAGTGTACAGGCCCCCCTCGTTCGTCCACTGTACGAGGTCGACAGGCATCGCACAGGCAGATCGCTCCTCGTCCATACGTGGCTGGGGGCTCCAGCTGGTACATCACGTGGTCTCCTTTCATATATTATGTTGTTTATATTACGTGTTGTTCTAACATGAAAAGTTTGTCAACAGCGACCGATCCAGCACCTGACCAGATTGCGAGCACCTCTGGTGAATTCGGTAAGCTCCAGGACGAGGACTTCGACTTTCTCGTGGATCCTTACCAGCAGTCCATGGGTGTGGTCTTTGGTCTGTCGCAGCTCGCATTAGTGCCTGGCCCGTCTCAGCCGACACAAGACGCCTTTGCTACTACGACAGCACCGGTACGGCCTGCTAGGAGTACTCGTGGACAGGCCCCTAACCAACTCACGTATCTGTTTGGGCACGTGCAGCGTCGTAGGAGGCCTGGGACCACACGAGGATTTACACCGCGTAGGGGCCCTAGCTAGTTTGTTTCGTTTACGCATGATGTACCATAAATAATATCGTGTTTTACTTTCTTAGCTTATGTAATATTCAAATATGATATTTTGCTTTATTCAGTTTTGTGCTATGCACATATAATCTTTTACTTTCGTAGTGCTATTTGCAAACACACTACCAGTAGCTTTGTCATGTCGTGAATGAACACACACAAATACTTTGTCAGTGCGATGTGACAATACGCTGCTAGCAGCTTTGCCAGATTAATTTGACAATACTATGCACACTACAAAGTGACAAAACATTGCACATCATAGACCAACGGACAACATAATGCCTATCTCAGAGCACAGTGACAACACCCTGTAGCCCACCTCTTTCTTAGACCGAAACAACAACACGATGCAACCCACTTTCTCAGACTAAAGTGGCATATAAAACCACCCAAGCGGCCCTTCTTCCCTATACCAACTCCACTCCAAACCTCAGGCACACATATACAACTCCCACTCACACTTCTTCACCATGGCTGGATCCTGTAGTAGAGCATTTTCGTGGACACCTGATATGAGTGGCGTAGCTCTTCATTACACGTTGAAGGTTACGCGTAGTGGGGAGGACAATCCATTCAAGGAGGAGAACCTAAATAAAGTGGTGTCCAAATTGTAAGGGTGGCATCCGACATTACCGAGGCATAACGTCACAACCTCTAGCGTGAACCTTGTGACTTTTGACGACCTGAAGGCGCACTAGCAATGGTGGCGTTAAGGTATTTAAGGGTGTGCGAACTAGCCGACCACCCTTCTGCTACAGGTTTCTCTAGAAGATCTAACAGGGTATTGATGCCGCCCGATCGGTACGCAAAGCATATTAAGGTTAGTTATTTCATATTTGTTCACCTTACTATTCTTTTTATCATTATACATAAGTTCACTACTTCGTATGCTCATCTTGTGTGTTAGTCATTCCTAGAGGATGAAGAGTTGCTGAACAAAAATATCCCAGAATTCTTAGCGATGTATATGCTCTTCAGCGGGTTGTGATGCATGGTTCATGTAGAAGATACAGAAACGGATCTAACTGGAGGGATAGAGATCAACACAGTACTACTGCGGCAACTTCAAGAGGACATTCAACCACCATCGGAGGGGGGATTGCTCCTAACTATGCAAATGACGATAACGATGATGACGACGATTTCATACCACCTAGACCTCGACGTTCAAGCACTACCACAACAGGCCGGTCAAGCACTACTACATCAGGCCGTTCAAGAAACAATGCAAGAGGACGTTCAACCGGCACTAGAGGCGGGCTAGCTCCTAACCATATAAATGATGATGACGATGACGATTGTGTATCACCTAGACCTCGACGTTCAAGCACTACCACAACAGACCGTTCAAGCACTACTACAGTAGGCCGTTCAAGAAACAATGCAATAGGACCTTCAACCAGCACTGAAGGAGGGCTAACTCCCAACCATACCCCATCAGCCACCAATAGATGACTTTTATCTTTATGACCATACCCTATACCGAAGACTATGGAGATAGAATGTATGGTTTTGTGACTTATATTTTATCCCAGTTTTATCAATTCTCTAAGGCATGTATGCATCTATGTTGTGTCCCAGTTTTATTATTTCCTTAAGGTATGTACCTATGTTGTATCCCACTTTGTGACTTAGCTCTGAACATTGAAACGACATAAATGCCACATCACCGCTGACTCACGTTTTTCTGCATTTTGCGTTATTGTCGTCCAACCACATGGTGTCATTTAGTTAAAATTGCAAATGGTATATTTTTGCAATTTGAATAGAATTGTCTAGTGCTTTACTAATTTTATCATCGCCAGCAAGTCATAACTCATATAAGTTATACATTTTAAATAAATATGTAGAAGTTTTATTGCCTATCGCCGTTTGACATGGCGACACGCTCTCTGTCACCAATTCAAATGGCGACAGGCTCTCTGTCGCCAATTGAGATGGCGTTCCCTGTGGTTCCCACTTTCCCAAGGGTGACATGGCTTCATAAAGATAAAGAAAATGCTTTCCATTTTTGGCTTTTGATTTTTTCTTTTTAGTTTTTGCTTCTTGATGAAGATTCTCATATTTTGATTGAGCCATCAATCATCTTCAATTTTTTTCAAAAGATTTGTGTAGGACGCTAAGGTCATGGTTAAGCTGCCATAAAAATTCCAGATCATGATAACACTTGCGGAATTTAACAAAAATTTGAAAGTGCCTTTGTTCTTTTTGAATTTTGATGGTTTTGATTGTAGCGACCCCATTTTCACAGAAATGCAAAAATAGAAATCTAATGCACATACAGTACTAGTCCAATGATCAGTGGCAAGTACGCACATTTTCAACAATTGGAATCACAACCATACAACAATTATTTAAGCGAAAACTATTATACAAAGAAATCTTACAACTAAGAGCATATAGTAGCATAAGAAGCAAAGTCTTGTAGTGTGCCCATCTAACCCACAGGCAACTAACAAGGCATAATCCCTAGAAAGAGTGCATCATCGAAAAATAATCCCGCAACCTGCGACGGAAAGATATCTTCGAAGCTTCGCTAACTTTTCAACCTAAAACAACATATTAAGCAAGGGTGAGTACTTTACGTACTCGCAAGACTTTAGCAAAACCTATAATATATGCAGGCCATTTCAAAGGAAAGGCTTCTACGGTTAATTTGCATAAAGCGAAATTGAAATTGTAAATCAAGTTATTTGTAAACGGAATTTGTAAGAGCAAGTTTGATTGATAAGAAATAAGTAAAGCATAAGTAATACTCACAGCCCTTCGTGAGTAACAAATAATCCAGATAATGAAATCCAACAATGTCGGCCCTTTGACATAAAGTGACAGATGCTAAACAGGTTAACACCAAAACCCATTTTCAGAAAATGTCAAAACTTTTAACTACTGCCAATTCACTAAGTTTCCCATGATCGAGGGGATGGCTAATCGTTAGATTTACACTCTGCAGAGGTGTACAACTTTACCCACATGTCATGACCTTTTCTTTTTGCCGCATGTTTCACGCACCTTTGGCATGTGGCCAGAATGTTCATGATGAAAACTTTTACATTACCTAGGTTAACTTTACACCAGCCTGGGACGTTAAGCCCTCGCCATAGAAACAGAAACACTCACCCAAGACGTGGTTCCTTTCACGTAACATCCAACACACCGTTTCTGTTCATGGCAAGGCGTACACTATTGTATTGGCAAGTGTGACTCCCAACACCTCGGTGAGGGCACCCTATCGAGCAAACCTTGAAGGGAGAGCCTGTATTACTTCGGCCTACCAATGTGCAAAGTTAAACTAGATAACTTAATTGGCTTAAGGTTGTCCCATCCCAGCACTTGTGGTTGTACAGATTTATCTTGGATCATACAACACTATGTTCGGTTCTTAATCCGACACGGGCGATACTTCACCCTACACTACCTGCAAATCCCTCTGCACATCCGGCTATTGCCAATAATCACCTGCGTCAAAACTATAGTTTTATTTTGGGTTTTTAATCAAAATACCAGTAACCAACTGTGTCATATCCAACATTTTCAATTTCTCAAGAAATAATTTTGATTTGATCATTTACATCGTTGGTTCTAAAGCATGGCTAAGCATGATTAAAATGTAATCGCATATACCCATGATAATATTAAGTAATGTCTATCCTTAATCTATGGTTATCAAGGTTCACATATCAGTATTTATCAAGGAGGTTTCATGAGACAATAGGTATATCTACCAGTACTACAAGATAGCGAATTTACAGAAAATAAGCTCATGCATGAAACATTTTAATAAACACAATGAATATTAAATACTGGGACCAATATGATCAAAGAGGGTGCTTGCCTTGCTTATATTGCTTACGATGAAGTCACGGTCGTAGAGACATCGGATTCTACTCGTCGTTCAACAAAAATATAGAAAATAACAAACTTTAATAAGGGCAAAAAAACAGACAGAAACCAAATAAAGACTCACTGCAGAAAACAAGAATATTTTTAGGGTTTGGATTGAATGATTTCACATTCTTGTGTTCAAGTTGATTAAGCATTCATATCGATAACATCTTTTATATTGAACAAAGCACGGTTTCCTTTATAGGTTATCTATTCTAGAATTATGAATTCAAGAGGCTAAAATTATAAATTCTTGCATTTATAACTTTGAATCTAAATGTTAAAATTATTTGGATTAATAGAATTAAGATACTAGACATTTTGTTGTATGATATGAATAAATCGCACTATACCTTAAATGCTTAATTGATTTTGCATAAAAAGCGGTTTCAAATATGTTGGATTTGTTAAGTTAGGTTACTTGATTTTATTCTCATGGCTTAAGAAGGTTCTGATGATACAAATATATTAACTACAGATTTCTTCATTATTACAAAGTTTGTTTATTCATATTATGAAGTTCAGAAATCATAATACTTAAGGTTATTCGGCTAATAGGATTTATATGCAAAGCATGACGAAAAGGGATTATTTCTTCAGAATAGGATAGTATTTACTTTGAAGAACATTCTTAAGCTGATTTCATACATTTTGGTGTTTAGACGAGCCATTATATTCATTGTTGAAATAGCTTATATGACATTCAGGTTTACGATTTGGAATCGAATTAGAAAGGTGAAGTGAACGATTAACACTTAGGGTTATTGCACTAGCAGAATCTAGATGAACAACAAGTTGTAACTAAAATATTTTTCTAGATTATGGTAGCCCATTGAAGGGAAACGCGGTATGCTACGCTAGCACAAAAAAAAAACTACCGCGCAACCAGAAAGCTACTCGCAAGAAGGGGATCATAGATAAGATTACCACTAGACGCGCAGTTGCGGAATCCTTCGCGCGTCGATGTAGTGGTTCGTCCTCGCTGCAGTCGTTGCGTCGATGTAGTGGATCGTCCTCGCCTCGCCGTGGATCGTCCTCCCACGCCATGATCGCAGCAGGCGTCACCATGATAGTCCACACGCCCGAGATGGAACGCAGCGTGCGTCGTGTGCAAGCACCTAGTCGCTCGGCGGCAAATGAGGAGGAGGCTAGGTTTCAAGTGAATCAAACCTAAACCGTGGAAAGCACACACGCGCCTCCTCCTCCCTCCTTATATAGCCACGAGATGAAACCCTAAACCAGGGCCCACCAAGCATGCTAAGCCCACGAGGTTCATTAATTACGGATTCAATCCAAATTAATGCGTCCCAGCCCATTAAGTGTGTGACCCTGCAGGTTCACATACGATTAGACATGGATTCGGAAAACTCCTTTTCAATCCAATAGTTGGTAGCGGCTTCTTGCAAAGTATACCAACTCCCAAACATCTGTGATCAAATTGAAGCAGAACCTATCAAAAGAACTCATGTAATAATCCCTTTGCCAAGTATATGAAGATTGATCTCAAGGCGAGAAGCATGTCATCCTTTGATGATTCAATCCATCTCGTATCCGTGATATATTAATAAGTTGTGATTGACTCCTCAATCACGGCATGGCCATGCACTTTCTTAATCATATCACACGAGTGGCCTTGTCATATATCTCCGTTTCATTGGGTGGCAAATTCCATCTTGATCTCACTTCCCTCGCACGTTTCATAGTAAACATGAAAGCTACCTTTATAACTATCCGGTTAGGAAGTAGTGTTTGATAGCCCCAAGGAAAACTATTACACATGTAGGGAATATGACAATCTCGGGTCTAAGGATCATACATCTTCTAGGTATGAGATACACCGATGACACATAAGAATGAAACATTCTCGCAGTGTCCCATAGCGGGTCTATCTAACCCATGTTCTTCAACATGGTCCACAATGTAGAGATGATATCTCCATATCCCATGATCTATGAAGCATGATCATCGATCACTACATGTCTTGATCTATTCATCGTAGTCCTATCGATGATATCCGATCAGAGATATTTATCGAATTACATCATTAAGTAAAGAGCTTCATAATCAAGTCACATACTTGTTGATCAATACAATGATATACATTCATTGGACCAATAATCATATTATTATTCATAAACATAGTCATGTTACAATCATCTAAATGATTGCCTCAAGGGCATAACACTAACACCCATATCCTAAGGAACATTTCTAGGATGATCTTTATAACATTTGCATTAAGACGAGATACTTTACAGGCTGCCAAAAAGGCTTAAGTGTTTCTAAATTCTACGCAATAAAGGTTCGGTTTTCGATTTAAGTTTGTGACTGCACCTTATGGGATTATTTAACTATTTTTCAGGCATTAACAGGGAATGACACTAAAAGTGTTTTAAAGTTAGTTCCGTAATATTTCACTTTTATCTGAGATAGTTTATAAGCATATGAAGATTAAAGTCTCTTATAAACTAAATTCAAATTAGTTTTTTTTGCTGATCATATCCTTTAGAACATGCAATTATTGTACTAGCAGAATCTGATATTTGTTTCATGAGGTTTTATACATATATTTACATTATTTTATAGAGATAAAGCTTATGGTCTTTATGCCAATTAAGTTTATGCATATGCAATTATTGTTATACTCAAAACATTTCAACAGTAGTAAATTAGCTTCTTGGTCCATTCTGAACTATATGCATGCATCTGTATACTACTATTACATATGCACCTATATACATACATCTTTTTCATTTGTGCTATACTTCATTTATAAGACCTATTCAACTTAAGTTCATTAAACATTTGTTGCTGTAAAATAAATCAGTTCCATAGTCTATTCTACATATGCACATGTATATAGATATTACTGCTAGTTAAAATATGTATCTTCTACTTTAAGATTACATTCTATTCATGAAACAATTCAAATCAAAATCATTAGTTAAACATTCTGCCATATTATAGAGTCCTACTGATACACTAGTACATAAACATCAATTCTACTGATTCAGATTTCCTTTGCACAACTATGTATTTTTAGATATTTATAGTATTGCAATTAACCTTCTATAGAAAATGATTTAAACAAAGATGAAATCCAAATATTTTTATATTTTTGGGTTTCTGGCAATTTAAGGATTCCAATAAAATTGGTTTCATTCAATTCCAAGTTTGTTTACAACATTTTTATATGTAGCATATCTTTAGGCCTTTTCTTTAAATTTGAATTTAAAATTCACCCAGTGATCATTTTCAAAATATTATTGCATATTATGAAGGTACTTGATGTTATATGAATATAGAAATTTATTTCATTCAATTTGGATCTATGGTTCAAAAGTTATAGCTATTTGATTTAACTCGGTTTCTGAAAATAATCTAAAAATCGAAATACGCTTTCGCATAACGGAAAGCGCCTTTTTGGATTTTTGGCGCATGGAGCTTTGAACTCGGCTTGGCCTAGCTAACAAGCTGCCCCACTCGCCAGCGTCTACACTAGTGCACGCAAGAACCGACCGAGGGACTAACAGTTGGGACCCGTCGGTCGGTGGCACAAAACAGGGGCCTTCGGTTTCTGGCTCGCCGGCGACGAATCGTCTCCAGGCCGGTGGAATGGGTAGTGCTATGAGACTCAGTGGACCAAGGCGCACCTAATGGTACCGCTTACTTGGCCGGAGCTAGCCGAGAAGGTGGTCGCCACCGTGGAGGTGCGGCAGCGCCATGACCGGTTCGGTCGAAGCTTCACATGTGACTTCATTTTCAATGGAAGGGCTTTGGGTGAGCATCAATGGACCGGGAAGACCCTATTTTACCAGAAGATGAAGTTGGAGAGCGGTCGAAAAGTACTGCCACCGAGCACCGGCTGAGAAGAAGAAGGGCGGTGGAAAAGATGAGCTGCAAGCAAGAAAGAGTGAAAAGGAAGTTTGATCAGTATACTAGCATCACTGGAGAAACTCTGTGGTGAGTTGATTTGAAGGATTGATACTAGATTGACTCAATTTATCGATTTCCCCTTTTGGGCCCTTGTGGCGAAACGAGGAATGGACAACGAGCTTCAGCTCAGGACTCGAGTATGTGTATAGATGAGGAGGAAAGTGGCTCATGGTGGCGCTGATTCGGTATTTATAGGCGTCAATAGATGACCACAGCACTTGAACGCGAGGAATAGAATGCGGCTCGGTTCTGTGCAAGGATGGCGAGGTGGCACTATTTCTACCGGCACAGGATGATGTGAGGAGATCAGAGTATGGCATGGGAGAACCAATGCGGCATGGGAGGATCGAGGATGAACGTGGCGGCGTGCAATTGCACGGGCAGCGCCGCTGGTACGCTGGTTCGGTGAAGAAGACGCGAGAGGCAGAGAGAGCGAGCGGAGGTGGCTGCGTGAGAAGGAGAAAGGAAAAGGGCAAAAAGACGGCAGCTGACGAGTAGGACCGGGGACCCCAGGGCTTTCCCGTTGCCTGCCAGGAAATGGGGTTACTACAGCACCCGGGCCCACATGTAAGAGATGGAAGATGAGATAAGGAGATAAGCTGCTCTCAGACAGCTAGGTCTTGCATTAATTTTCCCATCAATAATTTTTTGAAACTTTTTGAACGAGGTCTCCTAGTAGTTTTTACCTTCCAGTAAAATTGTGGAACCAAAATATCTTATATTTAATTTATAAAAACTCTGACACTGTGCACTGCCCAGAATTATCATTTTGGGTTTTGATTTATTTAAAGGCGTAAATGAAAATATTTATTTTTGAAACTTTTTTAGAGTTTAATTTGTATTAATTATGCTTCCATAAAAATTTAAAATTGAAATATTGTATATTTATTTTAAAATAATTCTGACATTCCAATTTTAAGATTTTTAGAGTTTCTGTTTATAAATTTTAAAAGGTCTTACATAACATTATTAATTTCTGATATTTTTACCAGAGGTAAATAATATATTGAGGACATTATGGTAATTTTTAAAGATGGAGATAATGTTCGAATGTTTTATAGTAAATCTTTTCTTGCACTCTTTAGAGGTCAAAGGGATGTCTTTTCAATTATTTATTCACTATGCTTCGCATTAAAATTTATGTACCAGCTGAAATGGTTTACCTGAGTGCTGAAGATTTGTAATTTAAAATTTTCAAGATTTTACTTTTATTTGTTTTATCTTTTTACGGTTATCCATTCTTTAATTCCATTTATTTGATTTTTCACACATAGCATAAATCCAAGGAAATTCCAAATAAAAACCAATGATGTTAAGAAAACTCATAAATAATCATATTCAAATTCAAAATATACATTTTCATTTTATTGAAATTTTTGGGATGTTACATTGATTTTCCAGAACATCAAATGCATTCAAAAATTCCTAAAATTTTTGAGAGGTTTTTCAGAGATTATTGATTTAAATAAATTTTCTCCAGAATTTATGTTCACTTGAATTCGAAATCTAAATTTAGAAAACACAGTTTGATCAATGAAAAGCATTTTCTAAAAAATCAAAAATTTGAGGAAAATCATAAAATGATGAAAATTTAAATTAAGGCCAAACTTCAAGTTGCATTTTTGTATTTCATTTCTTTTTAAGTTTCAGGTTGTTCCAACATAGTTATAAAATAATATTTTAGTACAACAAAGACCAGTGTTACAAGATAACAATTCATGCTATAAAACGTACATAGGTACTGCACATCCTGATGCGACAAGAATCTTATGGTAGGATCCAATGCCGTGTATTTTGTATATTTTAGTAGCAAAACTGCTTTCTACTAGGACAATAACACAAGAGAAATCGAGCAAGCATGCGTATCCTCTCCCATTACCAAAGTGATGTTACTGTCTATTTATGGCCTTTGAGATGAAACTTTGATCGTTACTTTATATAACTTATGTGTTAATACAATTTTTTAAAAACTGATATCGTGAAAATATTTTTTAAATACATTTGACATATATATTTTTCATACGATCAACCCAGATTTATCACCAATGTTGATCTATATGTTTAAACGTGTAGATGATTTTAGAAACTTTGACCATAGAGAACATCATTTAGAAAAGAAAGGATGTCGTTATGCACTATACCCAGAGCTCATGAATCTACACGAGAAATGACCCATGTGCCCGCACGTGCAATGCGTTGATATCCCACACACCGGAGGCCACAAAATTTGACCTTCCCGAGAAGAATCTTCCGCGCAACTCCACTGCGACGCCTACAAGCCCTTCAGCGAGCAACGAAACACCCCAATTACCAAGGCCAAAACTGAAACATGGGGAGCACGAGCACGGCGGCGACGGTTACCTCCACCTCCTCTGCCAGTAAAGAAGGAGGTGGCGCGAACGTCCTCCTTCTGCCGTTCCCGGGCGCGCAAGGCCACACCAACCCGATGCTTCAGTTCGGCCGCCGCCTCGCGTACCACGGCCTCCGCCCCACGCTCGTCGTCACCCGCTACGTGCTCTCGACAACACCAGCCCCTGGTGAGCCCTTCCGCGTGGTCGCCATCTCCGACGGCTTCGACGGCGCCGGTATGGCCGCGTGCGGCGCCGATTTCTTTGAGTACTGCCGCAGTCTCGAGGCCACGGGGACCGAGACGCTGGAGGAGCTGCTCCGGTCGGAGGCACGCGCAGGGCGGCCGGTGCGCGTGCTGGTGTACGACCCTCACGTGGCGTGGGCGCGGCGCGTAGCGCAGGCGGCCGGCGTGGCGGCCGCGGCGTTCCTGTCACAGCCGTGTGCGGTGGACCTGATCTACGGGGAGGTGTTCTCGGGGCGACTGGCGTTGCCGGTGACGGACGGGAGCACTCTGCTGGCGCGGGGAGTTCTGGGCGTAGAGCTCGGGCCTGAGGACGTGCCGCCGTTCGCGGCGGTGCCGGAATCGCAACCGGCGATTCTTAAGGCGTTGCTGGGGCAGTTCGAGGGATTGGAGGATGCCGACGACGTGCTCGTCAACTCATTCCGCGACATCGAGCCAAAGGTGTGTGATTACTGATTACAGTCATACTCCGCTGTGTATGTGCTTTGGCTTGACAAAGCATAACGAGATCGTCAACAATCATTTCTCTCGCTTTTTTTTAGGAGTAACGGCAGACACACACTGGACACTCCGTACCCACTGACTCTACGCAAGTGTTAACAATTATTTTTCTTAGTTGATAGCACAGTTGTCCTCCAGATTTTTTTTTCTTTTTGGTTCGTTGTTGTTGACATATACTCCTTGTTAACTGAGCAGGAGGCAGACTACATGGAGTCGACATGGCGCGCGAAGACGATCGGCCCAACATTGCCATCGTTCTACCTCGAAGACTACCGCCTGCCATCCAACAAGACTTATGGTTTCAACCTCTTCAGCAGCACAGTGTCGTGCATGGAATGGCTGGACAAGCAGAGTCCTCACTCTGTTGTCCTTGTGTCCTATGGGACTGTCTCCGAGTATGACGATGCCCAGCTCGAGGAGCTTGGCAATGGACTGTGCAATTCCGGCAAGCCTTTCCTTTGGGTTGTGAGGTCCAACGAGGCGCAAAAGTTGTCTGAAGAACTCCGTGGGAAGTGCGAGGAGAAGGGCCTTATTGTTTCTTGGTGCCCCCAGCTTGAGGTCCTGGCACACAAGGCCACAGGTATGGAATCACCAACCATATAATTTTATATGGTCAAAAAGACAAAAAAAACGAAGTTAATGAAACGCCTAATAAGTAATGGGAGATTAATCTTTAACTCATAAACTTGCATGTAGGTTGTTTCTTTACGCACTGCGGATGGAACTCGACGTTGGAGGCCATTGGTACAGGTGTACCGCTTGTGGCAATGCCTCATTGGGCGGACCAGCCAACCATCGCAAAGTACATGGAGAGCGCGTGGGGCATGGGCGTGCGGCTGCAGCGGGGCGAGAATGGCAACTTTAGGAGGGAGGAGGTGGAGAGGTGCATCAGGGAGGTGATGGATGGGGAGAGGAAAGAGGAGTTCAGGAGGAATGCTGCAAAGTGGATGAAGAAGGCCAAGGAGGCAATGCAGGAAGGAGGGAGCTCAGACAAGAATATTGCCGAATTCGCAGCCAAGTATTTGTCAAAATAAAATTGCAGTAATGCAGTCTTAGTTGGTGAGTATAACATGGAGATCATCCAGCAGTCGAGTACATTTGCCAGCAATAATTGTCATTCAGAAGGATGCTGGAGTTTTCATGTTCCAGCAGCCTTTGGAAAAGTAAGGTTTAGATGTTGTATGCCACCGAATTAATTTGCATAATCTTACTTGAAGATTGCATGTGTTGCCAGCTCGAATATTATGTTTAAGTGCTTCTGCACTCAGGGACAAAGAGTTTGGAGACCTTAAGTATATTATTTCTGAACCATTTGAAACGTTTTGAGTGCATGTACTTTAAAAAAGAGAGTTGTTGCTGTAGTACTAGGAATTCCCCCCGTTTAATTTCCTAACGGAAGTGGAAACTAACCAAAAAAAAACCCGAACTCATGTATATATGTCTTAGTTTCAGCTACACAAATAATATGAATCCAGCGGCTGTAATAGAACCTCATTAAAGCACATTAGAAGCAGTACAATTCACATGACTGAAGTTACTGAACCCTGTCCCCCTCTGCCATTTGCTCATCCAAGCATCGGCAACATATACAGAACACAACGATGGCAAATCACCATCCATTATTCTCACAGATTGGCAATATAAATGCTTACAGGTTTGAGAGACTGCTTCTGAAAACACTAATTTTTGCAGAAGTAACTTCTACATACCTGAAGGCACAGGAGGCAACTGTAAAGATACCTAATAGAACAGTTAGCAACTGCTCAGGGCGCCCACCTCAACCGACTGCAGGGAGCATGTGCGCGTGTGTGTACGCGCACACACGCACGATGTCGGATGGATAACAGTGCCATCAACGACAACAGAGAATACACGGTACAAACGGCCGATCAGATATATACATCTATCTTTTCTCTAGCTACAACTAACTAGTACATTCAACAGCAACAACATCTAGCTAGCTTGGACAGCATCTTTTCCAATTTAGAAATGCTAAAGCTCCGAGTCATGTAATAACCAACACGAATCGATCCTTAATCAATGTTTTCACATCACTACTTCAGAATTAGATATCCTTGCCGCCATATCACTGCCGATTCATCAAAAATCGGCAGTAATAATATTATCACTGCCGGTTCGAATGGAAAACCGGTAGTAAAGGCTTTTTTCTGATGAACCGGCAGTGATAAATCGCTTATCACTGCCGGTAGGTTCGGAGTAATACTATCACTGCCGGTTTTTAGAAAAATCGAATGTGCTAATATTTTTTGAAAAATCATAATTTTTCCATACGGAGTCGGATGGAGATAAATTTTATATGAAAATTATAGCTCTCGACGAGATCTACAACTTTGTAGTTGACAACTTTTTCACTTGAAGTAGTTTAAATATCCAAATAATGGTATCACTGCCGGTTGGATGTTCGTATTCCCAACTGGCAGTAATAATGCTAGTATGCTACTAACCATTTTTCGAAAAATCATAACTTTTCCATACGGAGTCGGATGGAGATAAAATTTATATGAAAATTGTAGCTCTCGACGAGATCTACAACTTTATAGTTGACAACTTTTTCATTTGAAGTAGTTTAAATATCCAAATAAAGGTATCACTGCCAGTTGGCGGTTCGTATTCCCAACCGGCAGTAATAATGCTATCAAGCATTTTTCGAAAATTCATAACTTTTTCATACGGAGTCGGATGGAGATAAAAATTATACGCAAATTGTAGCTCTCGACGAGAGCTACAACTTTGTAGTTGACAACTTTTTCATTTGAAGTAGTTTAAATATCCAAATAATTATATCACTGCCAGTTGGCGATTCGTATTCCCAACCGGCAGTAATAATGCTAGTATTCTACCAACCATTTTTCGAGAAATCATAAATTTTTCATATGGAGTCGGATGGAGATAAAATTTATATCAAAATTATATCCCTCGACGAGATCTACAACTTTGTAGTTGACAACATTTTCATTTGAAGTAGTTTAAATATCCAAATAATGGTATCACTGCCGGTTGGCGGTTCGTATTCCCAACCGGCAGTAATAATGCTACCAACTATTTTTCGAAAAATCATAACTTTTTCATACGGAGTCGGATGGAGATAAAATTTATATAAAAATTGTAGCTCTCGACGAAATCTACAACTTTGTAGTTGACAATCTTTCCATTTGAATTCATCTAGATATCCAAATAATCATCAAAAGTTTCGGAGATAAAGGAACAAAAAGGAAAATATATCCTATACTGGTTGAGGAATGAGTGCTGGGTGAGATGGTAAGGTAGACTCGCGTGAGACAGCAGATCGTGAGTTCGAGTCCTAGCAACCGCACGTGCGCATATTTCGCATGAAAATCGCGTGACTTGTCCGGATGCAAATAATTTTTTTTTGATTTTACTGAGTAATTTACGAACCGAACTATTATTGCCATACAAACCGGCTTCTAGAACCGGCAGTGATAGTCCGACTATCACTGTCGACCAATCACTGCCGGTTCCAAAATTCGGCAGTGATGCCAGTTTCGAACCGGCAGTGATATGGTGTTCTGTAGTAGTGCATCCAACATATTTACATGGTATTCATGAAGTATAAATGTGTCTGTACATAACATAAAATATATTTTTATAACGCAATTTACAGACGCATATAAACTATAACGGAACAAGAGGCATGTACTTATTCAATCCTTGTGTATGTGTACGAATACGTGGCATTTGGCGTTCCTACTACTCAGTGGGGTAGGACGGCTCCATGGCAAGGCCACACATGCCCCTTTTGTCAGAAATGTCCTTCGCCATTCTCAAGTAGCCGTTCTCCCCCCATGTCGTGCCCCACGAGTTCTTCATCAACCAGTACTTTGTGCCATCACTGGCCTTGCCATAACCAATGGCTGCAATCCCATGGTCCAGGTCAGTGCCGCATGAGCCGGTCATCACGCCGCCCGAGTAGAATTGGAACGTCCTGTCGCCTCCGTCCACGGCCACTGACACAGGTTGGTTCGCCAGCGCCTTCATGAGGGCGGCCTCGTTATTGGCCGGGACATCCTCGTAGCCCTTGATGGTTGCGGCGCTGTTGGATCCACCCTTGCACTTGCCGTCTTCTGCCTTGTATGGGTAGTTGGACTCGGTGCTGACGCCACCGTTCTTGATGATGAACTTGAAGGCATCGTCCATGAGACCGCCCTCGCAGCCTTGGTCCTCACCATGGACGTCGCAGTCCACCAACTCTTGCTCCGACAGCGAGATAAGCTTGCCAGTGCTCAGCTTGACGATACCCTCCATGGCAGCCACAGCAGAAAACGCCCAGCAGCAACCTGCAACGAGTTGTGTTGTGATAGTTGTCATCACACAACATCTTCACAAATAAGATTGACACATATATACGGTACAGCAGTAGGCTAAATATACTTACCACATTGGCCTTGATCCTTAATAGGAGTGACAGCACCGTTTGTCCTCCAGTCGACCGTTGCCGGAAGTGCATCGAGGCTAACATTTTCGTACCTGAATCCGGTAGGGACTCTCACTAAGTTAGGATTGAACCCCTTGTTAGTCTTTGTTGCCCTAAACTCCTCGTTGGTCAGGTCGGCGAACTGGTTGACGCCGAGCCAGAACTTGCGGTTCCCGGCGTTGAACGACTCAATGAACGCAGCGTTGGCCTTGAACACCTCGAACCGCCGCGCCTTCTCGGCGGCATCCTTGTAGACGCGGCCGTACTGCGCCATCCACGTCTCGTGCCTCGCCACCATGGTCGAGTCATTACTCAGATCGCGAGCTCCTAGGACGACACAGCACAAGCAGAGGCTGCCAATGATTGCGAGGAGCAGAGCCTTGGGGGTGGCCATGTTCGATCAGGCTTTGTGAATTGCTTGGTACTACTTGCTAGTGTGTGTGTGCGCTCCGGTTTGGCGAAATGGAACTGGGTGGTATGGGTATATATAGGTACAGGTGCGTGTTTGTGTAGGAGATACGGTGCTTGTACGATGTGGTGTGTTTCGTGTGGAAGGGGACTCCGGCGTAGCCGTGAAGTAGGCGTGGTGGCCGGATGGATATAAAACTCCTCGTGCATAAGACGTACGTTTTGCTGCACTCCTGAGAATGACCCTGTTTATGCCGAGAGTTCTCATCTACCTTATTACAATTACAAAAATTGAGTGCACCTTAAGATCACAAGGATTTGATAGAAATTCTAAAGGGAACAAGCCAACTAGGCAACTTCTTTGCAATTCCACGAAACGTTCGTTTTGTTTGTATATGAACAAATTTGTTTTATATCCTATGATTTGGAGTTCTCTAAACATTTCGGCTGCTGGAGTAGCAGGTTTGGAGTTCACGCAATGTGGTATCAAGTATTAATTAACCAGTAGGCCAATTAGCAATGTAGTTTACTCCTTATAGTAATTTGATGATAGCAAAGTTTACCGAGATGTGTTCAACATCGTTTCAAACTCAACGGAGTTATCGGGTTTCAATCTTTTTTAAGTAATTTTTGTGATTATTCTTAATTACCGAATTAACTATAAATCTTGCGGCTATTCATCTATTTCTACAATGACAATGTATACTACATGATGACTTTGACGGCTAAATCTTTTCATGTTTGACCAACAATATGCATTGAGTGTCTAGACAATAGCTTTTTTCTATCCGAATTTAACTAAAAGTTGTACCTGTTTAATGGATGGCATAGATTATTTTGATTATGACTATGTATGCATGATGCCTTTTTTTAGTTTGATTCATTTCCATATAAACATTGGTTCAATCAATCTACAATTTGCATGGTCAAGATGTTTTCTTTTTCTGATTAATACGGGAATTTATAGCTTTTTTTCTTTTTGTAAGATTAATGTGGCAATTTCTAGCTTAGAAGGGTACATTCTAAATTGTATCCCTAATAATAAATTTAGGATTAAACCTAATGTTATTATCTATATTTATTTCATTAGAGTGATAATACTTATTTTAAATAATAATTTGTTGTAATATTTAATAGCTAATACTGTGGTTAAAATCATATTGGGGAAAAAAAGAAAGAATTACGTGAGAGTGATATATACACACACGCACACATAGACAGAGAGAGGGGTTCTAAGATGTCATTTTCCTAGTGAAATAAACATGGAGAGGAACTTTGAGAGGTGGAGAGTAATGTTGAGAGCTCTTACTTTCCGGGCTATAGTTGTACTTGATCTGGCTATGTGCATGCTTGCTACAATATTCATTTCAGTTTCAAGTTGGACAAAATTTTCCAACTTCATGTTGTCTATTATATATAGATCTTAGATGTGGATAAAAATTATTAAGGAGGTTGGACGACCAAGATTTTCTCTTTTTTAAGAATAATGTGGGATTTTCTAGAAATTTTTCTTTTTCTTAGATTAACGTGGGAATTTCTAGCCTTGGACAAAGACAATACAAATTAATTAAAGTATTGGGATCAATATGATCGAATAGGATGCTTGCCTTGCTCGTTGGTTTCCAAAGTGAGGTCGAAGTCGATGGTGGAGGTATCTGGAATGTCAGTGTCTATTCGCAATTCACGCAATGCAATAATAACAAGCAAAAAAAGTCAATAACATCAAATCCAAATATAATTATAGAAATAGAAGTCTCTGGATTTATCAAGATTTTTAGAAAGTGATTTCATAATTTTTGAGGTTCATTTGCATGAGTTATAGATTTTTAAACTTTTAAAGGTATTTCTAGTGATTTCTATTAGGGATTTATTTCATATTAGGCCCAAACTTAAGTTTGGTTATAGAATACAGGATTCATGTTTACAAGATTTTATAAGCTGATTTCACTAAATTTGTGGTTTATTTGCTAGAATTACATTTTGTTTGAATTTTAAATAGATTGAAAATTAACCTAAATGGGAGTTTACTTCAAACTGAGACCAAACTTAAAGTTTTTTACAAAAATGGAAACTTCATGTTTTAGATGAATTTTGGAGTTGGTTTCATGTAATTTGGATTTTATTTGTAGAACCTATAAGGATTTCACATTTGAATGTGCTTGTATTTATTTTAATTATCAATCAAATTCAAACAGAGGTCAAATTATAAATATTTTTTTAGAATCAGATATTTCATGATTGTATAAAGAATTAGAAACTAGTTTGACTAAATTTGGTGTTAATTTGCAAAAGTTATAAGCATTTGAATCTTTTATGTAATGAAAATCCCAGAAAATAGAAAAATACGCTTTTTAACAGAGAAGACGCATTTCTTATTTTCCCGAGTTTTCTCTGATTTCTCATTTATTCCTGATCACTGACACGTGGGGTTCACATGTCAGTGACTCACTCACATAATAACAATTCAAATTGAGTCCTAATCTAATAGGGGCCCACATGTGAGTGACTCACTTAACTAAACAGGGTTTAATTAGGTTTTAATGAAGAATCTGACACAGGGGACCCATGTGATAGTTTTAATGAAGAATCTGACATGAGGAACCCATGTGATAGTGACTCAGCTTGGGTGAGAGGGGACTGACGAGGGCAACCCACTCGTTACTGAGACAAAAATGGAGGGGCTCAAGGGAGGTTCGCCAACAGCATTCCGGCGACAATCTTCCTTTGTCAGAGCCACGGGGAGCTAGAGGGGTAGGGAAGCTAGGGTAGGGGTCTGTGGTGGCGGAAATTGGCCGGTGTCAAGGTTATGGCGAAACAGAGGGGACCGTTCTAGACATGCTTAAGCTCGAGAAGTTGGGGGGATGAGCATTAGGGAACTCCTAGGGTTCCATTTTAATACCTTGGGCGCTTGGAGAGGCTTCGAGGGAGTCTGGCAGCTATGGCAAAGCTCCGAGTTCATGAAGCTAAAATAGAAGTCGATAGAGGGTTCAAGGTACCACAGAGACTCTCTAGACCAAGCAATTTGGAATTTGGCTTACCAGGATGGCCTATTACAGTTGGCTTGCTCCTCGGGTGTTTGTCCGACAATGGCGGTGCACGGAGGAGTGGGGCCTTGGCTCGGGGCAGGAGGATGACCGGGGGTGGTGTAAGGAGGTGATGGTGGCCTTGGTGCTGCATAAATAGTCGTGAGCTAGTCTGTGACTTAGGTTCCCCAGCCAAGCGGAAAGGACACCGGAGGCAGGGGTTCCTCGTGAGGTTTGCATGCACGTGGGTCAGAGATGGCAGCAGGAGCAGCTGGATGTGACGGTGTCCCCAGTGTTTTGGGTGGGCACAAGTGGCAGAGGACTTCAAGTACGATAGTGATGACTTTCAGCAGCACGATAGGGTTAATTGGCGGGGTTGAAGGTTGCCGCGGCATGCTTTGGTGGGGTGGAAGCGGCCACGGCAAGGAGCTAGTGAGATGTGGCATAGCTCACTTGACTCGGGGGCATGTGCTGGCATCCGAGGGCACGCATGGCACAAGTGTGCGGGCGGAGCATGAGTCGGGCTATGGATAGCTGATAGCAGGGCCCAAGCGACAGCAAGAGGGAGAAGGGAAGAAAGGAGGGAGAAGCTAATGGGTGGGGTCGGGCCTAGTCGTTGGTGAGAGTGAGGGAGAAGAGAGAGGAAGAAATAGGAAGGCGATTTTTGGAATTCATGTTTCTCTCATAGAAAACGCCTTCCCCTGAAATGCACCTTTTGAAAATGGATTTCCTGATTTCTATTTTTAATATCATTTTACAGCCCAGGATTCTTTCATTTAATTGAGCTACAAAACTGAGTAAAAAAATTTTGAAAACTTTTGTGGATGATTTTGAGGTAGCACTAATGTTTCCATAAATATTTCAGATGATGATCAACTCTGTGTATGTTTGTACAATTATGATAGGGCTACTGCCTTCTTAAAAGTCTTGATGTTTTTTATTTTTATAAGGCAATAAATAATTCAAAATTTTTTGAAACTTTTTGGAGATGATTTGGAGGCTATCTAGGATTTATGATAATTTTACTAGACTTTTTGATGTTCCAAAAATGAAGTTTGAATTTTAAAAGCCCTTCTAGGTTATTTAAAAAGAACTTTTTCTTATTTGCAAAAATCCCAGAAATTTCAAATAAATACCAAAATTCAAATGAAGACCAAATTCAGCTCACATGCTTGCTTTCCACATCTTATAACTTTTGGGATGTTGCAGCGCCTCAACCGGCTACTACCTTGTTGGGCCCACCGCGTGCCTCGGGCGGGCCACGTCGAGCACCAAGCAAGGCCGTCACACGCCACGTGCTACCTTGGCTGGCTGACTGCTGATAAGGGGGTGGCCCAATCTTGTGATGACAAAGAAGATAACTCGGACCCGTGAACCCTGACAAACACTGGTGCCAACCACTGTCTTGATATGGTACCTGCGACACATGAATTTGCCCAAGAACACACTTCGATCCTCGTCTACTTGACCACATCAAAGCAAACGTACGTTTCCTTGCAATCACCCTGAAGAAGTTGCAAGGACAATAGTGATAATTTCATAATTGGAACTCCCTATTCTATTAGGGATATTTGAGTACAAGCCATAGAATCAAGAGTATATCTTTAATCTAAAAATTTGTGGTTACATTTACAATAGAGGGAGTACACATATATATAGGAGAGAGGGGGTGCATGAATAGTACCTATGAATAGTGCATAAACGGTACCACACCTCTCATATACAATCTCCCATCTAATTAGAAACAATCTTAATAATTTGGAAACAAATTATTATATAATATGGGATCAATCTCCTCTTGCCATGTTATGGTGATCACTTTCCTTTCATGAAGATTGTTGAAATCTCTTCTTGCAAGGTTATGGTAATCTTCTTCCTTAATTGAAGATTGCTAAAATCTCTTGCCAAGTCATGGTGATCTCTTTCATTGCTTCAAGATTGCTGAAATCTTTCCTTCATGTCCTTCTTCTTCTTTCCTTCTCTCTCGGTTCTTTCCTTTCCTCCTTGGCTGCATATATGGAAGGAAATGGAGGCCGCATGGGACCATGTGGGGCCACATGATACTGTGTGGGGGTGCATGGGGCCACATGGAATAAAGTTGTGTGGCTTGGTCCATGCCTCCAAGTATTCCTGCGTATCTCCAGTGCTAGTAATACTAGTTAAGTGCACGTGCGTTGCTACGAAAATTCTCAAATACAACCTTATTAAGAAAAGTTTTTCAAAGCAACAGCCAAGTTGGTTGATGAGAAAGACATGTATGAAGCGAACTTGTTAGCTACTTAAGAGTGCTTCAAATTATCAGTTAATCATTCATGCTAGTATAATTTTAAAAGCCTCAACATGATAGTACAACGGCAACTTTAAAGAATTTGGTCTTTTTTTCTATTTTTTTCTCCTCCCCTTTTGTCTTGAGTGCAATCTTCTGCACCTTGTAACTTAAAACTTTGTTTTCTATCCTCATAATTTAATCACAGCTTTAGCTATCTTAAAAAAAGAGAGAAGAAGCCATGGCCATGGCCTCCTTCCATATCGTTTCTTGCACCCCCTTGAATCTTTTGTATTGGTTCTTTCTCTCTTTCTCCTGTGTGTGTATGAGCCTTCCTCTCCTCTGTCTCTTCCTGCGTCTCTTCGTATGTCCTCTATGATGGAGATGAAGGTGGCCTTTTATAGGTGGAGGAGAGGGCAGCCAGGCGTGTGAGTGCTCAGCCTCTATGATACGGTGCCTTTGATCTCCGGAATTGGCACGTGATTTGATTATGCAATTCTTGCCTTTTAATCTCTGCATTTCCATCCAAATGAGATACAATGAAATATGATTTTCATGTTATGGGATATGGTGAGTATGTCATTCCATCCAAGCGGGATATGATGAGGAAACTCTTTCATTTATAAGAGACACAAATAAAATCCTTGCATTTTAAGGATATGTGATCAGTAATATTTCCATAAAATGAAGGGAATTCGGATCGGGTGGGGGGCGGGATAAGCAAACAGAAGGAAAGGCTGAGCGAACAGAAGAAAAGAGGGGTGGGGGCGGACTGAGCGAATAGAAGGAAAGAGAGGGTATGGAGAACGGACCACTGCCACCAAGTCGTAATTAGAAATAGTAGAGATACGTATCGTCTCCTTTTGGTGCCCGTCCTCTCTCACCTCCCTCTAGACACACTGAAGGACCGAGATGGTGAACAGAGGGGGGGTGAATGGTCACAAATAAATTTTCCCCCAAAATACTCCAACAAAAACCTCGACAAGATCGCTCAAAGGAAATCGTGAAAACCCCGAAAAACTAGACAACTATGTGTACCCCAAGCTTGCATGGATAAGTACCAAAAATTATGTCGGGATTTTTGAGTCACAATCCTGGTTGTCTAGTGTCCAAGATAAAGAGGAATCAATCCAACTCTTGCTTTTAGAAAGAACATCAATTCAAATCACAAAGTCACTTTTAGAAAAGCAAAAGCTGCATTTTCAGAACTTGTCCTCAATTTGAATAGGAGGTTGGTGGGTTTCTGAAGCTCACAAAATTTGGAGAATTTTTCTCCCTATGAGCATCAGAGTCATGAAGAACTCCACCAAATTTCTCCTCAAAAGCCTTACAAAAAAAACAGGAAAAATGGAAGAACACAGTCAGTCAAGAACTTCGAGCAGAAAGTTTGGGGCTCGGTTTTCACAACATGGCACCCAAAAGGTGCCACAAGTGAACTCCAAAATTTTTCTACAAGTGGATATCAGATTCCCGCACCTCCTCCAACAAGAATCACTTAAAAAGGAGTTTTCTAGATTTTTATAAATATCAAATACTAAATGTTGCGCAAAGAACAAGTTCTGAACAAAGTTGGAACTTGAAAGAAAAGATGTTCTCTACTCAATCCAAGAATGCAAAAGAGATGTAAACCCATATGAACACACTGAGAACATTCAAGATCAACAGCATTTAGAAGGAGGGGAGGCAAATCCAAATTGCGTGAAAGTAAATTGCGAGAATGTAATTGCGGGAAAGTAAATACTGAATTTAAATTGCGTAAAGTAAAGACATAATGTAAATGCGCAAAATAAATTCAGAGATGGATGGATAAAACTTTCATTTCTGAAAGGAGAGGTTACAAAGCCTCACTTTCATGTGGGCAAAGCTCAAAGGAGCATTCACAAACCTCAAAACCTTCAAGAAGAGGAGGCTACCCCTCCACCCCTATTTATACTACTCTTGGGTCACCTACCACCCTTAGATGAGTCCCTCAACCCTAGAGCACTCATCTAAGGGCTAGGATTAACTCACACACACAGCCATACAAGGGCTAACCCAAAACCCACACACATACCGGGTTTTCTTGCATGGTTTTCAAAGCATACTACCTAGACCCGCTAACCTATCAACTAGACCTCAATCCGACGGCCCTCATTGATCCACGCGGCATCTAGCTAGCATCATCTCCTTTCCTTATCTTCTTGACTTGCCCGGACTCCGTCTCCGATCATCTTCCGGTGATCTCCCAACCGTCTGGACCTCCGACGCTCCTCGCCTAGTCCCGGTCATCCTCCGCCTCACCATGACCTAGCACCGTCGCCCTGCAACCATCAAAGATAAGTAAAAAACCTTTCACATAGCAATGCCCACAATGGTATGCAATAAACCATCCAACTCATCACTACCGCATCCATACGGCCAGTACTGCCACTCCTGGCAGAGACAACTCAAATTGCTTCATTTTGAAAATCAATCCAAATCAAACTCAAACTTGAGCACACCTTGCTCAAATAAAGTCAAATACTCATCACAAACATGGATGGACCTCCACATGGTCCTTCAATCTCCCCCTTGATGAGTATATTGACAAACAACACAAAAGGCATAAATTTGAGTTTGAATGAGAGAGAAGAAAGCAATTTGAATGCAAAGCCAAACTTGGTCGAGAGAGAAAGATATAAAATCATGACCAAGTTAGCAGAAAAGGGATTTTAGAGCTAAACTTTAGAGGGAGCAAGTTTTCAACAAAAGCTCTAAAAACCAATCGTAAGTGCCAAATGTGATTATGATCCATAAGAAATAGCAAAGATTTACAAAGATCATAAGAACCAACAAGCTTTCACATTTTTATCTCTCTTTTTTTTAATGATGCCTTTTCTACATTTTCTCCCCCTTTTGGCAATATAGGCATCAAAATGGAATTTTCTCCCTATTTTTATGTATGCTAGAAATGCAATCGAAAGAGCTTTGAAGATTATCCAATTGATCAAAATGGAAGGATATTACACCAAGCTTGTCAATTTCAGAAGATGACTAAACTAAGACATGTCCAAGTGCAAATACGAGCTTAGTTTTGAATATATCATTTTTAGCAAGATTTGACAAGTGCAACACTTAGCTTTAGTTTCAAAAATAGAAGAATAGCCACTCTAAGGATCAAAAGGAAAACCTAGAGTTCAACCTACTCAACACTTTGGGGAATCTAGAAGAGCATACAAGGTCCTTCGGACTCATTTATCACTTAATGCAAATTTTGATTTATCATCATACAAGACATAGCAGGGTGCAAATGTTTGATATTATTTGCATTCTTTGCCCACATATGTCTTTGTTTTTAATTTATTTGCATTTTCTTTTGACAACCAATTGACTCAAGCCGTATGCGACCATCTCAAGATGAACTCTTAAGAGGATGGTCTAGGTCAAACACGATGTATTCCAAGTTCATCCCAAGTGCAATGAGAAGTGGTCTTGTGAATGCAAGGTGTTGAGTCGTATGTGCACAAGAAGAGTCAATTTTGTTTAATTTTCATTTTTAGCACAATGATTTATGAGCAATTGAAGGACTCTATCATGGATCAAACTAGTTTCACCAAAGTTGCTATAGGGACTCTAGAGAACTCCTAAATTTCTCAAATTATGGCACAAACCTCTAGAGAAGAAACCTAGCAAGTAAAAGCAACAAGTTTCATCAAGTTTCTCATTTAAGGCTTATTTCATTTTTAAGCTTAGCAAGTTAAATGAACTTGGACATATCTAAGCTAGTGATTTCCTCCATATGATGTAGCATGGTGTATAGCATGAAGAAGAAATCAATTGCATAATAGACAAAGCTCATTAAACAGGAAATACAGTCTATATGCAATGCACGAACAGATTCCCAAACTCCCCTCAACAAATGAATCAATTTTAAGCTCAAATCTGGTTAAAGTTAAGTTATTATCAAGATTAGGCATAAAGAAAACCCGAATGAACTCAATAATAACCAGAAAAACAGAATGAGGAGAAGAAGTCGAGAAACTGCAAAACTGGATGGCTATTGAGCATAGATAAGATAGAAGAGACTCACTACGGCTCAGACTCGCTCTTATCTTCCCCAGAGACTGACATAGGGAAGCTGACTCTAGATCCCAACTAAGGAGTGCACACAGACCCTGTCTACCCAGGAAGCCCAATACCTGCTAGACTTATAAGACTGTGAGGGAACTCAACCTAGAGAGAAGAAAGAACAGCTAATCACGAATGATAGCAACCTAAAGCACAAGATAAGAGGTCCATGCAAGGCATGCCAAAAGTCTAAGTGAGTGAACTTAACTCAAGAAAACAAGCCCAAAGTCACCCAGAAGAAACACAAAAAAAGAAAAGTTGGAAGAAAATATATAATACATAATATACAAACTAGCTCTCCCTCACGAAAGGCCGTAAGGGCTCACGACTCTAAGCTCACTCCTCAAGGCAACAAATCTGTAGCTATCCAAAGGCTTGGTGAAGATATAGGCTAACTGAAGGTCACTCTCTACTAACTGAAGCGCGATATCTCCCTTCTCCACATGGTCTCTAAGGAAGTGATATCTAATATCAATGTGCTTGGTCCGGGAATGTTGCACTGGGTTTTTAGCAATGCAAATAGCTGAAGTGTTGTCACAGAAAAGTGGCACACTCTCTATCTCTAACCCATAGTCCCGTAAGGTTGATCTCATCTAGAGCACCTGGCTACAACAACTGGCTGCATCAACATACTCGGCCTCAGCGGTGGACTGTGCAACTCCGGACTGCTTTCTAGATGACCAAGATACAAGAGAAGTGCCAATGAATTGGCAAGTGCCAAAAGTGCTCTTCTTATCTATCCTACAGCCAGCAAAGTCGGCATCGGAAAGGCTCCTGAAGAGTACAAAATACCATAATCAGTGGTAGCACGAAGGTACCTGAAGATGCGCTTGACCGCCTAGCGGTGAGAGGCGTGAGGAGAAGCTTGAAATCGAGCGCACAGACACACAGCGAAATGTATGTCCGGCCTCGAAGCGTGAGGTACAAGAGGGAGCCGATCATGCTCCGAAACTCCTTTTGATCAGCAGGCTCACCATCCTCATCGGGCTCGAGGACAGCAGTGGTGGCCATAGGAGTCATTACCGGCTTCCCATCAGACATATCGAAGCGCCTCAGGAGGTCACGGGTATACTTGCCTTGATGCAAGAAAGTACCCTCCCGAGTCTGCTTGATTTGGAAGCCAAGAAAGTAGCTCAACTCGCCCATCATACTCATCTCGAACTCTGTGCTCATCAGCTCAGAAAACTAAGACACAAGCGAATGAGACGAGCCACCAAAAATGATATCGTCCACATAAATCTGGACAAGAAGAAAATGAGACTCATGGTGTCTGATGAACAGAGTTTTGTCTACTATGCCCGTTTTAAAGTCATGGCTGAGAAGATAAGACTTGAGCCTCTCATACCATGCTCTGGGGGCCTGCTTGAGTCCATACAGAGCTTTGGAAAGCTTGTATACATGACTCAAAAACTTGGGGTTCTCAAATCTTGGAGGTTGTTTGACATAAACCTCTTCCTCAATATAGCCATTCAGGAATGCACTCTTGACATCCATTTGATAGAGCTTAAAGCCCCGGGATGCAGAGAATGCAAGCAGGATCCTAATAGCCTCTAGTCTAGCTACAGGGGCAAAGGTCTCCTCAAAGTCAAGACCCTCAACCTGAGAAAAGCCCTGTGCAACTAGCCTAGCCTTGTTGCGAATGACAACTCCATCCTCACTCTGCTTGTTTTTGAACACCCACTTGGTCCCAATGACATTATGACCAGATGGACGTTCTACAAGCTGCCAGACTTTGTTCCTCTTGAAGTTTTCAAGTTCCTCATGCATAGCATTAGTCCAAGATTCGTCAGATAATGCATGAGTCACATCTTTCGGCTCAAACGAGGCAACAAAGGCAGACTGAAGGCAGGAACTGGACAAACCTGATTTTGAACGAGTGACTCGCTCAAATAGATCGCCGATGATCTGATCAGGTGGATGAGAACGCTGAATATGACGGGGAGGTCCAGAAGGTATGGCCTCTACCTCATGCACGTAAGAGGCGGGAGCAGAGCCACTAGCTGAATGAGAGTCAGAAGGCAAGGGCTGGCCTTCCTGAGGTGCAGAAATGGAAACAGGAGGCACCTCAGGTGTAGAGGGGACTGGATCAGGTGGAACACTATCATCTCCATCATCCTCATCCTCTACAAAGATGGTCTCGGAGGAAGAAGAAGAGCATGAAATATCGGGTCTAGCTCCTAGGCTAGCCTCATCAAAGGTCACTTCATAGGTCTCTATGATCCTATGCGCATCGCAACTCCAGACTCTATAGCTACGAGAAGAAGTCGAATAACCCAGAAAGATACCATCAGAAGAACGAGACTCAAACTTATCCAGGTTACCAGACTTCAAAATAAAACACTTGCAACCAAACACACGAAAATGAGAAACACTGGGCTTTCGCCCATACCTCAAAAGACAACCTATGAACCAAACCCCTAAAATGGGTAAAAGTCTCATCCTTCGAGGACATGAAAAACACCCAAGTATACCTCGAAAAGTCATCAACAATGACAAGAACATACCACTTCCCACCCACTGACTGCACTCTAGCTGGACCAACAGTGTCCATATGTAAAAGCTATCCTGGTGCATCAGTCATCACAACAGTGATTGGGGGATGAGAAGCAGCAACCATCTTGCCATGTCGGCAGGGAGAGCAAACTTAGTCTTTGACCATTTTGAGTTTGGGCAAACCACGAATGAGATCGTGGCTGCTAACTTGGGTCAAATGATCAAATCCAATGTGACCAAGTCTCCTATGCCAGAAGGAGAGATCACGGGACTCTGAAGCAATCAAATACCGAAGAGAGTCTCCAGAAGAAACAGAAAAATCAGCACGGAAGACTCTCCCAAATCTAGAAATCCCGCAAACTAACCCTCCTGATGAATCGAGGATTCTACAGGCATTACTCTTAAAACTCACCTCGAAAGAGTCATCAATAAGCTGAGAAACAGAAAGCAAATTGTATTGCATCTTACTTACTAAGGCAACATCTTTAAGAATGAAATTGTCATTAATGCAAATGGTACCTTTAGCGATGACTCTACCTGAAGAAGCATCACCGAAAGTGATCAACTCATCATCGGGGCTCGGACTAGGGAAGAGAACTAACGAGAATCTTCGGTCATATGACGAGAACAACCGGAGTCGACAATCCAAACATCTCCCTTCCCCATCCGACGAACCTAATCAAGACACAAGAGAGAAAGATGACTCAGTACTGGGATAGAGTGAAGACTTAGGAACCCAATACTGAACCATACGACACCTTAGAGTACCAGTCACAGAAGAAGACTAGACTCGAGTCTCTCTCTGACATTTAACCCTAACAAGATCAGTAGCAACTCTAGTGAAGCTGCCTAAAACTCCTGCCAGAAAACACCTCACGCCGCTGATATCTACCTCGATGAGAAAAACGAGGAATATCAAGAGGATGGCGGAAAGACTGACTACGAGCAGCTCCAGGACTGAAACTCGAAGAATTAGCATAAAAACCGAGTCCTGGACGCTGCCCAAAAACAGGCGACTCTCTAACCTGTCTAGAAGCAGTGTGTGTCTTAGGAGCACTCAAAGTCTGGGGATGACCCTGAATACCCCTAAGAGCAGCAACACGCTCACGCCGAGTGATCTTGGCACGCTTGAAGCAGAAATCTACTAGGTGACCATCCTTCTTACAGAAGGTGCATGTGTACTTCGCCTTGCTAGAGGCAGAAGCAATAGGAGTAACACCCTTCTGGTTAGAAGTCCTATGGACAACCCCAGCAGACCTAAACACGGTGGTACTCACTCTGGGAGCTACCACAATCTCACCACTCTTGGAGCCGCGCACAATGGTGGGAGGATGCGCCCGAGTGTGCTCCAAGGGATCAAATCATAGACCTTGATTGAATCTACTAATCTTGGATTGGTCTAGAATAAGATTGAGCTTCTTCTTGCCTCCAACAAACTTCTCGAGAGTGCTCATAAGATACTGGCAATCTCGAAAGAAAGAAGCACAAGAAGAACAGGTGGAAGGGGAGGAAGAAGAAGAACCAGAAAGAGAAGATCTCTCAGCACGTGCTTTTTGTTCCCTTAGCACGGCTGCCTCAATCTTGAGGGCCTCACAAGAAACGCAAGGAGCATCTCTAATCCTAAGGGTTTGGTCTTTTAACTTCTTCCTAAACTCGACATGGATTTGATCCACATCATCCTTAACCCCCACACACAACAGGCAACCAGTTTTTGACTTAACTAGTAAGTCCTTAGCAAGTTGATCACACTTGACATTCAAAGTATCATTGTCAAGTTTTAGTTGCCTACAGCCCTCACATGAGCTGACTTGGTCCTTAGAAGCATGCAATTAAAGTTCATCATTTCTAGCAGAAAGCTTTCTAAGGTGTTCGCTCATGGTATCAATTTCGGCAAGCAATTTAGGGCAATTAGCACAAGAGGGAGTAGAGTGAGCATGAAGAAAACTAGCATCTACAGAAGGAGTATCAACATATTCATTGGTAGCATTCTTCAACCTAAGACTATCTAGTTCAGACAACACACTATCATGCATAGTCCTTAGGTTCTCTAACTCCACAAGCAAAGCATCACACAAAGTACAGTCATCAGTGAATCGGGAGGGAGAAGATCTAAGTGAAGCTAACTCCCTAGTCAAGGTACCTACTTCCTTCTCAAGCTCTGTACACCTAGCTCTAGCTCTAGCCTGAAATTTTCCTAATTTGCAGAAAGCTTCGTTGAGCTGGTCATAGGAGGGTACCTCGTCCGAGTCGCTCTAGAGCTCGGAGTCGCTGATGTCGTTGGTGTCGACCATGAAACACATGCCGGAGAAGTCGTCGCCGCCTTTCTTCTCTTGCGGATCATCCTCGCCCTCGTCGCTCCATGTCTCCGTGTTGGAGATGTTGATGTCGTCAAGCGCGACGAGGACGCGGTGGAAGAGCTTCTTGTTCTTGGAGAAGTTGCGATACTTCTTCTCGTGTGTCGGCTCACGAACTGGAGGCTTCTTGTTGCGGTTCTTGTCGGTGTAGTCATTCTTGCCCGAACCGCCAACGTCGTTCTTACCCTTCTCCAGCTTGGGACAGTTCGCCCGAATGTGGTTGGGGCCACCACACTCGAAGCAGGTGATCATGCCACCTCTCTTCCTCTCTCTCACCCTCTTGTATGCATGAGAGAATTTGCGAGCAAGAAGAGCGAGCTCATTTTCTGAAATTTTTTCCAGTTGGTCATCGCTTAGCTCGCAAAGGGTGGAGAGGGAGAGACCGATAGAAGAATCAGAAGAAGATCCATTGGGATCGGTGACCAAAGCCATCGACTGAGATTTCGTCTTTCGAGAGACGACATCGATCTCATGAGTCTTGAGGCGAGAATAAAGCCCGTCAAGAGTCAGAGTCGACAAGTCAATGGTGTCCTTGATGGTGGTCACCTTCATCTCCCAAACACGCAAATCGAGTAATGTCAAGAAATATCGAGCATTATCCGAGTTAGGGTATATGCAACCAACTGCTCGAAGATCGCTCAAGATCTTGGTAAAACGACCGAAGCACTCATCAAGACTCTCACCAGCGTGCTGTTCAAACTTGTTGAACTCACGCTTGAATTGATCCTGTCGAACCGTCTTGATTTGGGTAGTGCCCTCATGGTAAGCATCGAGGGTCACCAAAATCTCATGAGCAGAATGAAGGTGAGAAATCTTGTCATACTCACTGCGGCTAAGACTCTGTATGAGGATGTTCCTTGCCGTAGCATTCGCCTCAACGTCAGCCATATTGTCGGCCGTGACGTTTTCATCGGCAGGAACCTCATATGAGAGTTTCACCTTCTGCCATATCAAGAAGCCCTGAGCAGTGATGTATGACTCCATGCACGACTTCCAGAATGCAAAATCGACTCCAGAAAAGATGGGAGGCTTGGCTCTTGAGACCGGTCAAGATCTATGGAAGAGCAAAACCGGCTCTGATACCAATTGAAGGACCGAGATGGCGAACACAGAGGGGGTGAATGGTCACAAATAAATTTTCCCCCAAAATACTTCAACAAAAACCTCGACAAGATCGCTCAAAGGAAATCATGAAAAACCCGAAAAACTAGACAACTATGTGTACCCCAAGCTTGCATGGATAAGTACCATAAAATATGTGGGGATTTTTAGTCACAATCCTGGTTGTCTAGTGTCCAAGATAAAGAGGAATCAATCCAACTCTTGCTTTTAGAAAGAACATCAATTCAAATCACAAAAGTCACTTTCAGAAAAGCAAAAGCAGAATTTCCAGAACTTGTCCTCAATTTGAACAGGAGGTTGGTGGGTTTCTGAAGCTCACAAAATTTGGAGAATTTTTCTCCCTATGAGCATCAGAGTCGCGAAGAACTCGACTAAATTTCTCCTCAAAAAACCTTACAGAAAAAACAGGAAAAATAGAAGAACACAGTCAGTCAAGAACTTCGAGCAGAAAGTTTGGGGCTCGGTTTTCACCTCATGGCGCCAAAAGGTGCCACAAGTGAACTCCAAAATTTTTCTACAAGTGGATATTAGAGTCCTGCACCTCCTCCAATGAGAATAACTTAAAAAAGATCTTCTTATATTTTTATAAAAATCAAATACCAAAATGCTACGCAAAGAACAAGTTCTGAACAAAGTTGGAACTTGAAAGAAAAGATGTTCTCTACTCAATCCAAGAGTGCGACCATATGAACACACTCAAAACATTCAAGATCAACAGCATTTAGAAGGAGGGGAGGCAAATCCAAATTGCGTGAAAGTAAATTGCGAGAATGTAATTGCGGGAAAGTAAATGCTGAATTTAAATTGCGTAAAGTAAAGACATAATGTAAATGCGCAAAATAAATTCAGAGATGGATGGATAAAACTTTTATTTCTGGAAGGAGAGGTTACAAAGCCTCACTTTCATGTGGGCAAAGCTCAAAGGAGCATTCACAAACCTCAAACCTTCAAGGGGAGGAGGCTACCCCTCCACCCCTATTTATACTACTCTTGGGCCACCTACCACCCTTGGATGAGTCCCTCAACCCTAGTGTACTCATCTAAGGGCTAGGATTACACAACCATGCAAGGGCTAACCCAAAACCCACACACATACCGGGTTTTCTTGCACGGTTTTCAAAGCATACTACCTAGACCCGCTAACCTATCAACTAGACCTCAATCCGACGGCCCTCATTGATCCACGCGGCATCTAGCTAGCATCATCTCATTTCCTTGCCTTCTTGACTTGCCCGACTCCGTCTCCGATCATCTTCCGGTGATCTCCCAACCGTCTGGACCTCCGACGCCCCTCGCCTAGTCCCGGTCATCCTCCGCCTCACCATGAACTAGCACCGTCGCCCTGCAACCATCAAAGACAAGGAAAAAACCTTTCACATAGCAATGCCCACAATGATATGCAATAAACCATCCAACTCATCACTACCGCACCCATACGGCCAGTACTGCCACTCCTGGCAGAGACAACTCAAATTGCTTCATTTTGAAAATCAACCCAAATCAAACTCAATCTTGAGCACACCTTGCTCAAATAAAGTCAAATACTCATCACAAACATGGATGGACCTCCACATGGTCCTTCACACACCATGTTTCAACACTATATATGAGCATATTTGCATCAGCTGCTCTGCTCCCTTGGCCACCTCCACTACGCCATCTCCATGCTGGCTGCTAGGCTATGCCATAGCCACTATCCTGTGCGCCGCCTCGGGCTACGTCGCTGGGCCACCTTGTTCCCCATTACCCGTCTGCTAGGCCATAGCTACTGACCTCATGGCTGTCACCTTGCTGTTCAACTGGCCACGCCACATAGCCGCCCCGGCCAGTGGCTTGGGATGCCGGTAGTGCTGCAAAGAGCACCGAGAAATAGTGCCGCTGCCACTTCTCCCTCCTCTCTCAAACACCACTCAAACAAACATGCATGTGAGAAAATTTCGCAAAAATGGGATGCATGAGTGATGAGGAATGCGGTGGTATGACATGCATTGCTTGTTTTTTCATTTCTTTGATTGTCCATGTGCTATTGTTGCTTTTATTTATAGACAATAATCCCATCACCTACAAAAGTCACTTTCATCTTGTTGGCACCACAAAATATGACAAAGGATTGATCTGCTCAAACACATGCAAAGGTCAGGTTTAATTTTGGTTCATAGCGTGCCAGCCGATCCTACAATAGGCCAGAAAGACATAATCTAAATAGCTATTTTAGCTTATTAGTTTTCTTTTTAAAGATCAGATCTAAATAGCTATTTAGCTGATTAAATAGAACGTAATGATAAATTTAACCAGCTTATTAAAGCTGATCGGATGGTTTGGAAAAAGAAGATTTCCCAAAAAGGCGATGCGCAACAAGATTGGAGAAAAGCAAACCTGGATAAATTAGTATAATCGAAGATGATAAACAATTGGCGATGCGCAACTTTATTGATTAGGAACAAATTACAGAGGGATTCTAAATTACAAAAGCTACACCTAGTCGACAAGAAATAAAAGTAGATGCTAGTTGTTTGATTGATTGTTGGATCCCTTTTCAGCTCGGCTCGGGTCCTCTTTTATATCATGTAGGCCGATCATATCCTCTTCCGATCCTTTACAAACCAGGAACCATATCATCCTCCATCTCTTGAAAATAAAATTCTTTATTTTAACTGATATTGGCTAGATATCCAAATTTGACTTAGCCTTACAAATCAGTTATACACCTCATGCTAACATATCAGCCTCAACTTCCGAGATACAAATTCCTCCTCAAGCCAACATAAGTTAAAATCCTTTATCCATATTTATACTGATCCATCCAAATTGGCTTTTCCTACCAAATAGGTCGTACCTCCCAAATTGGCTACAAGCACCAAATCTTGGTGTCAAAACATCTATAATTCGATCATCTGTAACCTTGGTCAAACCACAAAGAATCTTTAACCAGAGAACCACACGTCTATTTACTACCACTAAAACCACTAGAAAGGTTTGCATGGGTAGGTAGGAGGGCATGGATCACATAGAAGTTCAAACAAATACATATGTATGTATTTATGTATGTAATAGGCTAATAGCAAACATGAAGCACACATATCAAACATCACATTTGGTCTATCGATGCTTCCTTGTAATATTTCGAAAAGAAAAAATAGGAAAAGGTGGAATTTTCGCCATGGGGAAGGGGGCTAACCCTAGCCACCCCCTTGCCTCCCCCATGCACCTCCCCCTACCCCCTTTCTCCCAGCTATCCCCTGGTCTCCCTTTCTAGTTGTAGCCCATTTTCCCTCATTGCAGCAGCTCCTGGTTCTCCCCCTTACAACAGCCCTTGCCTCCCCTTGAAGCAGCCCCTCCCCTTGCGTACCTCCTTCCCTCCCTTTGTGTGCCACCCCTGCCCTCTCGAGCTACCATCTCTACTGCCCCAAGAGGTAGGGTGGATTTGGAGGACCTTGGAGAAGGATTTGGATCGTGTGGAAAGCGAGGAATGCGTGATCCGAGAGGAGAACGACGACATGACATCTCCAGTGAGTCTTCGGGTGAAGGTAAAATCCTTAGGCTGGCTTTGGTGATGTTGGTGCTATGATAGAGTGGAATTTTGGTGGTTTCCCTGGTGGTTGTGGGTTGGGGTGAACAATGGATTATTTTTGGGGCAAGTTTAGTTTTGGGTAGTCACTGGTGCGACCTTCGCGTCGAGTTTTGGGATTTTTCTGGTTAGTTCCAAACAACATGAAAGTTGTGAAATATGTATATTATTGTCTAAGGTTTTGTTAGAGTACTAAAACGTAAAATTTGGTTAAACGGGTTAAAAGTTATAACCTGTTGTAGCTTGCTGTCTAGAATTGGATCACTCCTAGAAGCAGTCGCGATATTCTGCAGTTTAGGACTATTTAGTGGGCAAAATAAATTATCTCGACAACTAGCGAAAACTAGATAATAAATGTCATGGTTTACTATTTTTGGAGTTGTATAAAAATAGTTACGAATTTGTGAAGCATGCTGTCCAGTGAGGCAACAGATCGGTCTTCAGGGCAAATTTTGATGGGTTAGTTGAATTAATAAAAAAGGTAGATAACTATAAATTTGTGGGTAATATTCTGTAGTTTTCAAAAAGTATATGGTTTTCTATGTTTGAGCTCTTGAGCTAGGAGTTATGGTCTTCTGACCGATGGGACAGCAAAGGGGTGAGCTGTCTGGTGAGTGAGAAGGTTAAAAACGAGGTTGTGTGTTGATGCGCTATCATTATGTGTCATGTTTGGACTATTAGTGCGTGATTTTGAGATGGATAAATATGTGTATTGTAAGAGGTGTGATTCTGGAAGTGGCCTCAACTTCACGTCACTCCATTCCCCGGGGTAAAGAGGCAAGTACATCGTGTAATGGTGATCGTTTGTTATGAAACAATGTTTAAATTGATATGTTGTTGTCCCATATGAATGTTATCAATTATTGTCATTATTTATGCACATGATATGTTGTGGTTATGTTAATGATGGAAATGATAGTTACTTGGTAATGTTGGTACATGGTGAATGATTATTGGAAGGTGTTATCATTTGCATCCACAACATAAAAAATTCATCTGAGCCAGGTCTGTGAGAAAGTGATATGACTAGTCCGGAATGCTCTTGAGAAAAACCTACTGTGGTAGGCCCCTTCATGGGATGGAAGGGAATAACAGGGTGTGACACCGATGGGTGTGCACTCAGCTATACATCATATAGTCACAACATCATATATAAATGCAATTGATTTCATAAAACACACTATGCTTTTCACGCATAAGTACAAACTCGTAGCTCAACCTTTGAGAATATCCATTCAATTATGCAATGCATAATGCCGTATGCACATTGCCATCTCATAGCTCCCGGTATAGCTTAGTGCACACCCGTTGGCGTGCACCCTCTCATTCCCTTCCATCCCGTGGAGGGGCCTACCGAAGTAGGTCTTTCATGTCTCACTACGTGTGAGACATAGAGGCCCACTCGGGTCACCTCTTCGATTATGAATGCACAAATGCAAGTGATATGAATGAATGACAAATTGCATTCTATTTCAACACTCACATTGCTATAGACATGTTTATAAACATAAACATTATCATAAATATAAACGTGCACATTATCACATACTTACATCCATCACCTTATCATTAGCGTCATCATAAACATAATCATCATCCTAGACATACTCATTAACATACCATATTCGTTAGCACAATGTATCCAAAGTCACAAGCAAGCAACCAACATCCTAACATCATTCTAGTTGATACACTTGCCTCTAACAGCGAAGAACAAGATGGCGCGGGGTTGAGGCCACCCCCGAAGTCACACTTCCTGAAATAACAATTACATATATCTCAAAATAATGCAATCATAATATTTGGCATCAACAATTTAAACACAACAAAGTGACCTCACAACTACGCGCCCCTTGCTGTCCCGCTGGACAAAACACCAAAATTTTAACCTCTAGTGCCCAAACTTATGAGACCAAAAGATTTAAGCAATCTATAGGTAATAACCCAAAATTTCGTAGCTTCTCACTTTTCTTTATTAGGTCATCAAGCTTCTCTAATACAACTCCGAAGACTGCTCTGTCCACTCACAGGACAGCAGACTTCAAAATAGCATAACTAATTTTATACAAATCCAAATGAAGTAAAGGATGAAATTTCTGGAATCTACAGAAAATTTCCTAACTTAATATGGTCGTTAGAAAAATTAATTCAATTTCTAGATAGCCCTACTCTTCAGGTTTCCGTGACTGCTGCCAGCAGAGGCAGATTCTGGACAGCAGTTAGACAAACAGCCATAACTTTTAAACTACCCAACAAAAATTCGTGATCTTGGTGTCTAAATAAACATAAGACGATGATGTACCACTTTACCAACAGCCAACCCCTCTGGAAATGACTAGAACTATTTTTAATCTCTGCCCTAAGTTTCATATCAGCACTGCTTGAGCCCAAATCTCGCCCCACAATAAAAATTCTCCCCAAACCAATATAATCACTGCACTAAAACCTGAAATTATATCAATAAATCACCAAAACAGATCCACTAAATAACTCAAGCCTTAAGGAGGGACTCCAGGAGGGAGGAGGGGCGCAGGAAGGGGAGGGACTCGATCTGCAGGGAGGCAGCTGGGGGGAGGATTAGGTGTGGCTGGGGAGTGGGAGGGGAAATGGGCTAGGGTTTGACTAACTTTCCCCTCTCCACTTGGGCCAAAACTAGCCACAGATGGCCCAAACGGCCCCTTAAGACCAAATAAGCCCACACACGCCACACTGCAGCCCAAAACGGCTCAAAATTAATTAGGATATTACAGATGAACTTTACTCAATGGTTATTTTCATGTGTTGATATGGTTATATGATATACTTTGCTGAGTTTTGAACTCAAACTTATTTATTTAATATTTTAGGTACTTTGAGACTGACATTCTGGGAAGGGGAGTAGCACAGTTACATCACTTGTCACCACTACACTTTCATGATACTATTTAGCATTTTTAACATGCTTAGCTATTGAATAAATTAGACAAAGACAGTCATTAAATAACTTTAGTGGATGCAAATTTGTAATGGTTTAATTGGTTTTGGTTAGGTAAAGTTTGTGGCTTTTATTATATTGTGTGAATGTGCTTCGTCTGGTGACTACTACGAAGGTAAGTATATGGTAAGATTGTTTCCAAACCGCATGTGTTCTGGGTGCTCCCAAGCGCAAGGTCTTGGGCGTTCTTAGGCGCACGGACCCAAGTGTAGTATATTTGTTGTTGTTGATACTATTTTCATTGTAAATCCTTGTAGATGCCTTGTAGTTGGTGTAAAAGAGAAATGATGTCCTTGCTGAAATTGTTGTAGAAAATTGCTAATTATTAGTAAAACAGCATGATGATGTGACATTCAGGGCACGTGGGGTGCCAGGGTGTTACAATTGGTATCAGAGCAGGCTTTATGTCTATGGTGCATGAAATTAGAAATTACTCTTGAGTGAATTAAAATTTTTACTTAGGAAAATTTGAAACATGGCTTAGGTATGTGCTCTTTAAAATCCTGTTATAGGGCAATAATCTTAAAATCTGACATACGATGGTTAATTAACTTAAAATTTGACACACTGTGGTGCACAATAGGAAGGGTATGGTAAATCATTGCATTGCGTTCAAATGTTATATTTGAGTTAATAATGGTGAATGATATTATGATGAAGTATGACGTTATGCTGATGCATGTTGCTATGATGATGAATGAGCTGATTGAGTGAATGAGTTTATGTGAACTAGTTATGCCAAAGGGTTTTGTTCGTTATCTTTGTCTATGGTAGAGGCCTTTGTTGTAGGCATGGCCAGGTAGTGCCACCGCTTAGGTTCAGGAACCCCTCATAGAAGAGAGTGGTTCACTTATTATGTCATAGGTTAGAGAGGCTGTTGAGGAGGTTGCATCCATTGTGTCGTCAACGGACAGAGAACAGATTAGTTTAATGATGAGTCTTTATTGGTTGTTCTTACTGCAGTTACTAGTGATTGATTTTATTGATTACATTTTTGTTGCTATACGAAGAAAATTATTGCCTCTTTCATGTGTTTATCAGTTTCTGTGTTTAAGAGAAGTTATTGAAATTTTTGTGCAAGACTCAAGTTGTATGGGTTTAAGTTTTCTACTCTTTCTACGGAATGATTCATTGATCGTGTCGTCTTTCCTTTTGGTGAAATATTTTTGCAGCCATCTTATTTTTGTGAGAGTTTTAAGGTTTGAAATTATTTTGGGGAATTTTGCCTGTTGGAATTTGGGGTCTTGCTATCTCACAATTTGGAAGTCGAGTTCCTTTATGAAATATAGTTAGGTTTTCTTCTAGAAAAAAATTGCTATAAGTAAATTAATGAATCAATTAACTAAAATAAATTGTTAGTAATAAGTGGTGCTATTCATCATGTTTTTGTGTAGGTAGCTGTGTGGCATGTAGAATGAGCTATTTCAATAGTAACTTGTAAGTTGAATCAATTAAATAAATTTGTTATATTTGGTTTAAAACTGAATAAATTTTTGATATCATAGGTTATTCTTTTGTAAGTAAGGATTAAATGTGTTATTGTTCATGCTTAGAAATCGTAGCATTAATTGAAAGTATGGGAGCACACCCTTTTATTTTTTTTTCAAGGGTAGGTGACCAATGAGAATATTTGAGACTCTATACTTTGATGCGTAATTAGAACTTTGAGACGGTATAGATTACTAATAGTGTTAAAAATTAAATTGATTGGTTGATTAAAAACATTTTAATATAAGGTATTTGTAGAGTAATTTAATTGTGATGTGGGTGACCCTAATGTGAATGTTGATTAGGGTCAGTAGGTTGTTATTGTGAACTATTGAAATAATTGGAAGTATGAGATCGTGTTCCCTTAAAGCTAGTACAGATCATGATTAAGGAGATATAGAATGTTCACCTTTGATGAGTTTGTTTTAAAGCAATGTGATGGTGTAATATGCTGAAATTTGTTTTAAGTTGTTATGATCATGTTGCTTATTGACAATTTAGTATTGTGTATCAATAGAATGACTTAATCAATGTTGAAATCGAAGAATGAGTAGACATGGAATGGTTATCTGGTGCATGGTTTTGTTCTTAGTGAATGTCTGTCTTAGAGTCAATATGACTCGTGGAGTATCTATTTGTTGGAGTTTTTTATTGATTGAATAAGCTTGGTTCTTGCAATGTTGACCTATGAATTGTATAAAAGTTGTGTGTAAAGCATACAAAAAGTTTCATCAAAATAGGGGTTTGAACTTTAGAATATGAAGTTACATGATTTGACGATTCTTCATGGGTTACGGACATAGAATAATATCAATGCAGTCTATTATGTTGAATTAATTATCGGGTTGAGAATGCTTAAAATTATGACAAGACTTCCCTTTGTTTAACATGTTGTGATAGACTTAGTTTAATGTTTGGTGATAGCTTTGCCAATTTTCTTTGTAGTCATTGGAGAAAGTATTTATGAGAATAATACATGGTAACCCTTTGGGGAAGGGCTACATGAGGGTGCAGGTGGACTATGTGCACGAAGACTTCCTATCTTATGTGCTGGAGTTCCCCCCAACGAAGATATCACCACTCTCAGGCAAGCACGGATGTTGTTTATTAAGTGGCCCACGATGGGTATCGTACTACTCAAGGTGAAAATCCTCTACGTCTTCTCGATCAATGCAGTCAAGTTACATATGCATGTGATTTGTAGATTCCTATTGTACCTCACCTTCTCTTACTCCTGCTCCTACCACCATGACAAGTCCTCCGTCTAAGTCGACTCCTACACAGAGTGCATATGTGGTGCGCAAAAAGACTAGCACGATAGCTAAAGAACCATAGGAGACCTCGGAAACTCCTTCTATAAAGAAGACAAAGTTAAAAGAGGCCACAACGCCCCATGAAATGCATGGAAAACCCCTTGTCCAGACCTTGGAGACTCCTCTCGAGAAAGAGAAGTTGACAGAGGCCATAAAACCCCCTCGAGATTATAAGGGGTATGTACATGGAAAGCCCCTTATCCCTAGCAACGAATTTACCCTCTAGGCATGTGCACTCGCTTGCTCCATAGATGGTACATTGGTAAGGCGAATGAGGCCGAGCGTCACGTCAATTTCAATGTGAGGTATCGAGAGGCACATTTCCACCACGAGGAGCATAGGATATTCCCATTGAGTTTTGAAGATATGTTCCATTTGTATAGCCTGAAAGCCATTGATTTTTCTACTATACGATCCTGGACGCTGTGAGTACCGTACCATACAACATGAGCCTATGACTGTTTTAGGATTTTGTATTATATTTTTTAACATTTGAAACGAGTTGTAGGATAATGAGGCAGCGAGCCGTCATAGGTAAACACCCAGTTGGGTTCGTTGACCCTGAGATGGTGTCTACGACCATGGTTAGGCTTCAATCAGAGTTCCTTGCCAACTACACCAAGCAGGCATTGCATGCTGAGGCGGAAAAGGATCGTTCTATTCGTGTACCATGAGGAGTAAGTACTATTATACTTTACCCTTCAATTACTTGTACACACTTAAACCATATATGAACTTATTTTCTTGCACTGCATACCATTTAATAAGCAACCATTGGGTTCTACTCGTCATTGCTCCGAGTGAAAACAATGTCTACACTTTTAACTCGACCGAGAAGAGACCGATGGCGTACGCGATCAAGCCTGTTTTGTAGAAGTAAGTACATTCCTCTAACCTAAGACCTTATGTATTTACCTACGTTCATTTTTTGCCTCAATAGCATCTCTCCAATGTATGTAGGGCTTTCTTATCTTATGTTGCTGAAGGAGGGTGACATGATGATAAACGAGGCGACCAACTGGAATGGAACCGCTTCAAGGTACAAGTTTTAGCATAGGATTAATTTTTTTCTAACATATATTATTTGTCTCTTAATTTTATTTTCTTTGTTCACAGTGTCCTCAACACGGGTGCGATGACTTGTGCGGCTTCAATGTCATGCATCACATGCTGATCCTTGTCGGCGGCTCGTACCTTTTCCCTAAGGTATATGATATGTACATGCATAATACACTCAACCTTTTACATACAAATTTTAAAATTTAAATTAGTTCACTCATTTCTATGTTACAGAAGATCGATATCCCCCGCAAGAGCTTACAAACAAATATTTCAACATATTACGAGACCACATATGCTAGTGGTACTGGACAGAAGTTATAGCGGAGGACGGTAGGTTTAGAGATCTGACAGGCTCATACTAGTCCATATGTAAACAATATTATATCATGTGAATATGATATGTGTACTGACTATTAAGTATGTGCTCTATATTGTGAACAAATATTTTATGTGTATTGTAAATTGTTTATGTTCTATATATATTGTGAATGTGATATGCATAGTTATCGAGACCCGAATATGCAAATCCGGACCCTCTGTGTATTCAGCACTAGTCCAGGATCGCGCTAGTGCACACAGTTTCAACATAGATGAAATATCATAATCATACATAGTGGAATAATAAATAAAGACTTCATCTATTAATATAGAATTATTGAACGACCTTAAGGTCAAACTTACACTTGTGAGGCCTTGGTGGCTTCAACTCAAAATGAATAAACAGCAGCGGAATGAAGAACGTCGACGAATCCCATCAATATGCCACAGGCAACTGACAAGGTTCAACTCCTAGATATTCGCCTCCTCGTGGAACTTCCCCTCTTTCGAAGTTGTAGTCTTCTACTCAACTGATGATTTTGCGTGTTGCAAGGGGTGAGTACATAAAGCACTCAACAAGTTGTGCACATAATACAAGTCTAGTATCCTATATGCATGGCTTAGTACAAAGGTATGGCTATCATGGCTATTTTGCAGTAAAGCAGCATTTATAAAAGAATACAGTAAATAGATTGAAATTGCAGTAAAACAAATAATAATAGAGAGATAGATTCAACATTAGACAAGTAAACCAAGTTTCCAATCCTAAGTCAATTTTCACTTTCCATGGCACCCTGCCATCCCAATAAGTTTTGTTTAACAAAAGTCTAACCCTTGACTGTAATTCCCGAGCATTGCTCAATACCGCGAGCACGGCTATTCGAATAGATTTTACACTCTGCAAAGGTTATGCACTTTACCCACACGACATGATCGTCCCTTGTTACCAAGCTATTAGCACACTTCCTTTGGTGTGCCGGCAGGGTAATCATGACAAAGCCTTTACAATGCTCTGTCTAGACCCAGTACTGCTCGCTAAGGATTCAACACTGGTGGGACTGGTTACCACATCCAGGGCCCCCCTCTTGCGCCATGTGAGTTTACCCAAATCCTGGAACTCATTAATCACCACGACAGTACCGAAATCTAGACTTTACAAATTAGTCAGCTAGGCTGTCCCATTCCAGACATGTGGTTGCATGATTGACTCAGGTCAAAGACTCGCAAGGTTATGTCCTTAGGGTGACTAGGGCAAGACTTCCACATACCCTCTGCCAAATCTGGCCCACCTTGGCACACTGCCCCTCGCCACTTGCCCCAATCTAAATCATTACCACCCCAGTTGATTACCAAGCACCACATGCTATCAACAAGTCAACCTCGTTGCGTGACATCCTCGTCACCACAACGCAATCTCATTGTGTGACCACACATGACACACAAGTTCATAACATTGTTCCATATTTCATTAGTCAAGATTAATCAGTGATGATTCAACACATGTGATGACATGGCATGGCTAAGCAATCTACGACGGTCTAACTAGCCCATGTTGATTATCAATATTAACCAACTATTAATTAACCATCCTAGGGTGACAATTAGATCATGGCATACAATGGCAAGGTAGGGTATAGATCAAATTGGTATAATAGCTAAGTCCCAATTTAATTTGAAACAATTGTATACTTGAAATAATATGCAATAGGGTAAAATAAATATAGCGATTTTATAAACATGGGTTCAACATGATCAAAGCACAACTTGCCTGGCCCTTGCGATTTTTACTGTTCTTTACTCTTTATCTTTGATTCTTGATCTTCGATCTTCAATATTTACCTTCTTGATCTTCAGCTCCTTAGAACAACTTCCGGATGATGCGTCTAACGATTAAAGAAGAAGCAAATACAAACCAACTCAAAAGATAAATCAAATAAATCCAAATTGAGAACAGATAGTATTGGATCACAAAGGCTTAGATGAATTTAGGAACTTGAATTGATTAGATCAGAGATTAGACAAAAGAGAACGAGCTTTCGAAATACACCGAAAAGGAAAAGACTGATAACTGAGAAAGAAAGAATAATATTCCAAAGAATATTTCTTCTGAAGTTACTATCTTGATTGGATAGGCAATGACATATGGGCTCTCGATCTATACACCGGGTCCATAAAGATACGTTAGTTCGCAATGAACTAAACTGATGCTCAATGCTAACGTTTGTTGACCAAACAGATACACAGTCAAACAAAAGAAAGATAGACTAGTAGATTAGATATGGCACAAGGATATGACATATGGCCAATGGTCTATCGACCAAGTCCACGAATGACTTCTAGGTCAATGGCAGATTAGATTTTCAAGAATAGGACATGGACAAGCGGGGTTGACATTCATGCGATTCGATCTGAGATCAGTCATACGTCGATCAAGAGGCCTGACGATGACAAGGCAGCGAGGAAATGAAGACAAGGCTAGACTCATAGGTGATGGGGTTAGATTACAATAAGGCGATAGATAGGATGATGATATTGCACTAGGGCTTTTGCGAGCATGCACACATGCGATGATAGCGAAGCGACGACAGGACACTCATGCAAAATAAGATGTCGATGTCGGTACAATGATATGTTAGCAAGGATATGATATGGCTCAGGATTGATCTGCGAGTTGCGAGGTTTACATGATATGATGCATCGTCAACGACAGATTGGACCCAATGTTAAGTTAGGGTTTGAGAGGAATGAATCGCGGATAGATCCACTTGGCATAGGGATAGGATAGGTAGGGTTGGCTCTGCGATAAAATACTACAAGGGTGGCTAACCGAAACAAGATCAGATAATGAAAGGGGCTAGATCTAAGACGACGGGTAGATTCTAGAATATGGCATTGATAGCAACCGAAGACCAAATGAACTCTAAAGATGGGCAAACCAGAGAATGATGGCCTACTAGACATGGCAACACGACTAAGGTGAACTAAGATGGTTGGCGGCAAAAGACGTAGCGCGGCACTAACGAAACGAGGCGGCTAACAAATATTAAAATTTTCGATTGATGGAACAGCAAAGGGGAAGTGAGCACCACGTAGAACACGGCAAGACGAGCTCAACGGTATAAGCAGATTTGGCGGCAACCCAATGGACAGATCACAAACTACCGATGAACGGCTGCTAAAGCTAATAGATCAAACGGTCATAACTATTAAAATAATGGATGAAACCTAACCAAATTTTACAGAGAGCTATCTGGGACCCTAAGGTGCAATATGACATGAAAGGATCAGAGTTTTACCTTCTGGATCAATAGGTAACGTACGAGGAAGTTTTCGGCTACACGTACGCAGTCTGATCGGGGAAGATTGAGTTTTCTGCAGAAATCCCGCAAACAAAACCTTGATTTAGGGTGAGCACCGGGTAGAGGACATCAAGATGAGTCTACAATCAAAAGGGCATGGTCCAAATCGCAAAAACGAAGGAGAACGGGCGACGACAAGATTGGGGATTGGAACGGCCAAAACTTTTGATTTTGCAGATGAAACTACACCAAATTTGGTGGAGAGATAGATTAGACCATAAGGCACAAGATGACACAAGACGATTTCAGAAAAAACTCACAGGAACTATGAGGAACGCGATGCCAATATCGGCCGACGAGGGCGGCGCACCGGAAGATGACGGCTGCAATTTTTCGGGTTTGGGAGGTGCTCTGGGGATTAGGATTGTGTGGAGGGGTCTTAGAACACTTATATAGGCTGGGAGTCGTGCCATGCAACGAAACACGATGAAAAACCAGATTGAAAACGGATCGGATCGAACACCTGGCGCGCAATGAACAGTAAGAGATGACGTGGCGAATTGTTGTGCGTCGGATGGGGATCGGAGGGCTCCGGCTGGGCGGCGACGTGGCCGGCTCGGGAGATGACACGTGGATTTAACCCAATTTCTGAATTAAAATAATTCTAAAAATTAAAATAATTCGTTTAAAGCAATAAAAATACCAAAAAATTCTAAAAAAAATTCTATAAAATATTTCAAGATATTTGGAGCTCAAATAAAATAGTTTTAAGCAACTTTATTTAAACTTTTGTATTATTTAGTTAAATTTAACAAAAGACTTAATTTAAATTAATTTTCAAATAAATCCAAATGGATAGCAAACGAACTCCGAAAAATATCAAAAAATTACAGAAAATTCCTTGAAGCACAGTGAACTGAAATAAAACTAAATTTATTTTAATTGAAGTATATATTAGTCAAATTAAATTATTTTAGTATTAGAAAATTCCAGATTAAGCTTTATTAAAGCGAGAAAATTAGTGGAGATTTTTGGAAAGATGAACTAAACAAAAGATTTTTGAAAACCCAAATTTTGGGATGTTACAATAGTGTGTGTAATATGCACTATTTTCGGTGTGCTATTTTCAAGGGATCTACAGAGAATCAAACCCCAATCCCACATCAAAATTAGTTCTGAGAACTCATCACAATCGGTTCTTGCTCAGAACCGATTGTGATGAGGACCACATCACAATCGATTCTTTCTTAGACACGAACCGATTGTGATGAGGTCCATATCACAATCGGATCTTTCTTAGAACTGATTGTGATGAGGTCCTCATCACAATCGGTTTTTGTTCAGAACTGATTATGATGGTGGGCACAGCACAATCAGTTCTTGCTCAGAACCGATTGTGATGAACATTTAACACAATCAGGCAAAAACTAAATGTGATAACGCCTCCTCATTACTGTCTAATGACTTTGTATTGCTACCAAAACCGACTGTGGTGATGAAAAAGAACTGATTGTGATGTACATTCCTCTAATAGTATGAAGCCGATGGTAGAGGGTCTGAGAGTGTGAGCGTGTGAAAACGACGGGTGCACGGACCTCATATTTATAGGTGATGAAAAGGGTGAAAAGGCGGGTGGAATTTTCGTTTTGCGACCAGTTAATGGTGAAGATATGTGTCTCAAGATTTTACACTGCCATAAATGGAGCAGTTACTAACAGCGATGGTTTAGATATTATGATAAGCCGATCAACGTTAAAGCCATTGAAGAAGATTTTTGGAAGATAACTTATTATCTCCTAAAAATAGGGGGCATATGTTAGCACCCAAGTTTGGCAAGGCATGATCAATTTTTCATGCTAAGGAGAAAAATGGAAATGTATGGCCCATACCGGTTAAAAAGGGAATTTAAGTTAAACATAGGATTATAATCGATGTCGATTCAAAGATGGAATTTTATCTGTACAAAAGCCAATACAGATCATGGTTGGCAACGCATTGGAGAAGGATACGATCGGCCTATGCACTATAAAAGAGGATCAAGGGTGAGCAGAAAAACAACAACAAAACAATCGAACAACATGCAACTACTTTTATATTCTTTTTCCTGTCGACTAGGAGTAGCTTTGTAATTTAGAATCTCCCTTGTAATTCGATTTTGATTGTTGGGACTCGAATATGCAAATCTAGACCCTCTGTGTATTTAGTACTAGCCCAGAATCACCCTACACACAGGCTCAATATAGATAAATATCACAATCATACACAGTGGAAAACATAATAATAGACATCATAAATTAAATAATACCTGTTGAATGACCTTATGGTCGAACTTGCATGGTTATGCATCACAAGGCTAAACTGATGATAATAAATTAAACTACAGTGGAATGAAGAATGAAAACGTAGATAAACCCCTCAGTATACCACAGGCAACTGACAAGGCTCGCACCCTAAACATTTGTTTCCTCCTCGTAATCCTCCAAAGCTGTTGTAGATTCTTTCTCAACTGATGATTTGTTGTTGGCAAATGTAGGTACTTAAAGCACTCAACAAGTTGTGCACAAAATACAATTCTAACATAACTATATGCAAGGCTTATTCCAAACGAGTGGCTAATATGGTTATTTTGTAGTAACATAGCATTTATGAAAGAATAACATAAATAGATTGAAATGATATTAAAAACAAATAATAACAATAATAAATTTCTAAGTTATCTTTACTACTTCTAATTACCAGTTGGTGGCGGTGTTCCGTTCTCCCACCACTCCCCCCTCCCCCCGAAGAAAAGGAAAGTAGTAGTGTATCATATCACGATTTGATAATTGATTGGAAATTGATATCTCTGTAGAAGATTACATAAAATTTGGACAGAAGAAAAGGAAAGTAGTAGTGTATCATACCACTATTTGATAATTAATTGGACGTGCGTTGCTACGGAAATTAAAATTAGTAATCTCTACTACTTCTAATTAGGAGTTGGTGGCAGTAGTCCGCTCTCCTCTAGAGTATCTGATTCGTTGGATCTGACATGAACGGCTGAGATAGAAGATGATTTGATCATATCTCAGATGGAAGGATTTTATCATATCTTTTTTGAATAGAAATATTATTTTAACATATCTCTATTCACATGTTCTTACTATGGAAGGATGTTATTCATATATCTTATAAATGGAAGGATTTTCTCATCATGTCTTGTATGGATAGAAGGATATACTCACCATATCCCATAATACGGGAATTCTATCTCATCATATCTGGAAATGCATAGATTAAAAGGAAAGAATCACGCAACCAAATCACATGTCAATCACGAAGATGTCGAAGAGACCTGGCTTCCATCCGCCTGCGTACACTGCCTTCTGCTTTCATCTACTCCCTATTAGAGGGCACCCATTCTCATCTCCAGGAAGAGAGGCCGGTCTGTAGTGGAGACACATGCAAGAAGAGAAGAGTGAAGAGGAACGCGGTATGCTACGCTAGCAAAAAAAAATCTACCGCGTAACCAGAAAGCTACTCGCAAGAAGAGGATCATAGATGAGATTACCAATAGACGCGCAGTTGCGGAATCCTTCGCGCGTCGATGTAGCGGATCGTCCTCGCCGCAGTCGTGGATCGATGTAGTAGATCGTCCTCGCCTCGCCGTGGATCATCCTCCCACGCCGCAGTCGCAGCAGCGTCACCGCAGTAGTCCACACGTCCAGAGATGGAACGCCGTGCGTCGGTGTGCAAGCACCTAGTCGCTCGGCGAGGCAGCGAGAGGAGTAGGCTAGGGTTTCGAGTGAATCACTCCTAAACTGTGGGAAAGCACACCCTGCGCCCTACCTCCTCCCCTTCTTATATAGCCACGAGATGAAACCCTAAACTAGGGCCCATCAGCGTGCTAAGCCCACGAGGTTCATTAATTACGGATCTAATCCAAATTAATGCGTCCCAGCCCATTAAGTGTGTGACCCTGCAGGTTCATATACGTTTGGACATGGATTCGGAAAACTCCTTTTCAATCCAATAGTTGGTAGCGGCTTCTTGCAAAGTATGCCAACTCCCAAACATACTATGATCAAATCGGACAGAACCTATCAAAAGTACTCATGTAATAATCCCTTTGCCAAGTATATGAAGATTGATCTCAAGGCGAGAAGCATGTCATCCTTTGATGATTCAATCCATCTCTCGTATCCGTGATATATTAAGATGTGATTGACTCCTCAATCACGGCATGGCCATGCACTTCCTTAATCATATCACACGAGTGGCCTTGTCATATATCTCCGTTTTATTGGAGTGGCAAATTCCATCTTATTGCTCACTTCCTCTCGCACGTTTCATAGTAAACATGAAAGCTACCTTTATAACTATCCGGTTAGGAAATAGTGTTTGATAGCCCCAAGGAAAACTATTACACTTGTAGGGAATATGACGATCTCAGGTCTAAGGATCATACATCCACTAGGTATGAGATACACTGATGACACATAAGAATGAAACATTCTCGCAGTGTCCCATTGCGGGTCTATCTAACCCATGTTCTTCAACATGCATCCACAATGTATAGATGATATCTCCATATCCCATGATCTATGAAGCATGATCATCGATCACTACATGTGCTGATCTATTCATCGTTGTCCTATACGATGATATCCGATCAGAGATAATTATCGAATTACATCATTAAGTAAAGAGCTTCATAAGCAAGTCACATACTTGTTGATCAATACAATGATATACATTCATTGGACCAATAATCATATTATTCATAAACATAGTCATGTTACAATCATCTAAATGATTGCCTCAAGGGCATAACACTAACAATCTCCCACTTGCACTTGAGTCAATCAATTAGGTATCTAATACCAATAGACCTTGTGTGCGCCTCATGCTTAGGCTGTGGCAGTGGCTTTGTCAACGGATCGACCACATTGGCTTCCGTATGTACTTTGCATATTCTCACATCACCTCTATCCACAATCTCGCGAATAAGGTGAAAGCGACGGAGTATGTGTTTAGACTTCTGATGTGATCTAGGCTCTTTTGCTTGTGCAATGGCACCACTATTATCACAATAGATGTCCATTGGACTAGAGGCACTAGCGACCACACCAAGCTCTGTGATAAACCTCTTAATCCACACAGCTTCCTTTGCGGCCTCCGAAGCCGCAATATACTCCGCTTCGTCGAGAGTCGGCCACCGTGTTTTGCTTGGAACTCTTCCGACATCGCTCCTCCATTAAGTGTAAACACAAACCGGATTGCGATCGAAAATCATCTTTGTCGGTTTGAAAGCTTGCATCGGTGTAACCCTTTGCAACCAGATCTTCCTCACCTCCAAAAACAAGGAACATACCCTTAGTTCTTCTCAAGTACTTGAGATATTTTTACGGCTATCCAATGACCATCACCAGATTCGCTTATTATCCGCTCGTGACACTTAGAGCATATGAGACATCCGGCGTGTACAGATCATGGCATACATAATAGACCCAATAGTGAAGCATATGGAATCTTGCTCATCCTGTCTCGCTCATCAGATGTCGAAGGACACTGATTCTTGCAGAGACTGATGCCATGTGACATTGGCATGAAACCTCTCTTGGATTCATGCATATTGAACCTTTTCAATATCTTGTCAATGTACGTTTCCTGACTTAATCCAATTAACCTTTTTGATCTATCTCTATAGATTTTTATGCCCAAGATATAGCATGCTTCTCCCAAGTCCTTCATTGAGAAACTCCTTTTCAATGAAGTCTTAACATCTTCAAGCATAGGAATATCATTCCCGATCAATAATATGTCATCCACATACAAAATCAGAAATACAAGTGCGCTCCCACTAGCCTTCTTGTAAACACAAGGCTCTTCTTCATTTTTGATAAAGTCAAAACCTTTGACTACTTCATCAAAACGAATGTTCCAACTCCAAGATGCTTGCTTTAACCCATAAATGGACCTTTGAAGCTTGCATACCCTTTTAGCATATTTAGGATCAACAAAACCTTCAGGTTGTATCATGTATACATCCTCAGAAAGATTCCCATTAAGGAAGGTTGTTTTGACATCCATCTGCCATATTTCAAAATCAAAATATGCAGCAATAGCTAAAATGATCCGAACAGACATGAGCATGGCTACCGGTGAGAAAGTTTCATCATAGTCAACTCCTTGAACTTGTTTGAAACCCTTTGCCACCAACCGTGCCTTATAGATCTGAACATTTCCATCTACGTCTATCTTTTTCTTGAAAATCCATTTGCACTCAATGGTCCTTACACCATCAGGAGAGTCGACCAAGTTCCAAACTTGATTGTCATGCATGGATTGAATTTGGATCTCATGGCTTCAAGCCATTTTTGAGTTTGGGTCCATCATTGCTTCTTCATAAGTCGTGGGCTCATCATTGTCCAACAATAATATGTCATTCCCATATCTTATAGGTACATGACGTGGCCTCCCGACCTACGTGGGTGGAGTCTCTTCCACAAAGTTGTACAACACTTTGTACATCTTGTGAAGGTTCGATGGTAGCTTGAACATATTCATGTGATTCTTGAACTTCATCAAGATACACATCACTCCTACTGATTTCTTTTGAAAGAAACTCTTTCTCCAAAAGACACCATTTGAGCAACAAAAACTTTGTTCTCGTTTCTTTTGTAAAAGTAATATCCTTTTGTTTCTTTAGGATACCCCACAAAAAGCATTTTTCCGATTTAGGTGCGAGTTTATCGATTGTAAACGTTTTATATAAGCCTCACATCCCCATATCTTGAGAAATGACAACATGGGTCTTCTCGATCCATATCTCATATGGCGTCTTCTCAACGGATTTTGATGGGACCCTATTCAAAGTGAACGCAATTGTCTCTAGAGCGAAACCCCGAAGGATAATGGCGGATCTGTTTGGTGATCATTGACCGAACCATATCTAATAAAGTTACATTCGTCGTTCGGACCGCCATTCCATTGAGGCGTTCTGGCGGAGTAAGTTGCGGAACGATTCCACATTGCTTTAGATGATCACCAAACTCTTGGCTCAAGTATTCGCCACCACGATCGGATCGTAAGTGTTTTATTGTTTTGCCAAGTTGATTTTGTACTTCGTTCTAAAACTCTTTGAACCTTTCAAAAGTTTTGATTTATGCCTCATTAAATAGATATATCCATATCTCTGAAGTCATCGGTAAAAGTTACAAAATCTTTGAAACCCACCCCTAGCAGTCGAGCTCATTGGTCCACATACATCTGTATGTACTAGGGCCAATAATTCACTTGCTCTCTCACTAAAACCTGTGAAAGGGGTTTTTGTCATCTTGCCAAGTAAACAAGATTCACATGTATCAAATGATTCAAAATCAAATGAGGTTAGAAGTCCATCACCATGGAGCTTCTTCATGCGCTTCTCATTTATATGACCTAGCGACAATGCCACAAAAGGTAGGGTTCAAATCATTAGGCCGATGCCTTTTACATTAATATTATAGACATGTTTTTCTTGAGTTCAAGGACGTACAACCCATCCACCATGGGGCAACGACCATAATACATGTCATTCAAAAATATCGAACAAACAAAGTTCTTTATTCTGAAATCATAACCTTCATGTTCCAAACAAGAAGATGAAATAATGTTTCTACTCAAAGATGGAACAAAATAACAATTATTGAGTTCTAAAACTAATCTTGAAGGCAAATGCAATGGGTATGTGCCAACGACAAGACCAGCAACTCTTGCTTTATTCCCCACGCGAAGATCCACTTCTCCTTTTGCCAAGTCTCTACTCTTTATCAGCCCCTGCAACGAATTGCAAATGTGAGCAACCGAACCGGTATCATATACCCATGAGCTGAGTGAAGAAGTAGCCAGATTAATTTCTATAACATTAATACCAAGTGGAAACCACATTTCCATTCTTCTTATCGCGGTACTTTTCGCAGTTCCGTTTCCAATGCCCTGATTTCTTGCAATAGAAGCATTGGGTATCGGGTTGAGGGCCAACTTTAAGCTTCTGAAGCTTAGTTTTGAGGCTTGCGATCTCATCTTGAGCCTTGCCCTTGCCCTTGCCCTTGCTCTTTCCCGTTCCCCCAGCCTTAGCCTTCCTCTTTTTGAAAGCAGTTGTTTTCTGAACCATCATCACATGATTTGGTTTTTTCTTAATGCTTTCCTCGGCAGACTTGAGCATCCCATGTAGCTCGGTTAGGCTCTTCTCCAAGTTATTCATATGAAAATTCATAATGAATGGCTCAAAGCTCTGAGGCAGAGACTGGAGAATAACATCTGTGGCCAAACCGAGGCTAAGGGGAAACTCAAGTTTTTCCAATCTCCCAATGTAACCAATCATCTTGATCACATGAGGATCGACCGGACCGCCTTCACCGACTTACAAGCAAATAAAAGCTTTGAGATACCATACCTCTCAGCTCTTGCTTGATTCCCAAACATGCCCTTCAAGCCCACAATCATATTGTAAGCATCCTGGTCCTCATATTGCTTTTGGAGCTCAGAGTCCATGGTGACTAGCATGAGACGGTGACTCTCTGAAGCATTAACATGCTTTTCATATTCAACCTTCAAATTGCGAGAAAGCATTTTTGGTGGTTCATCAGGAATTGGATTCTCTAGAACATAGTCCTTCTTTTCATGCTTGAGAACAATTCTCAGGTTGCGATACCAATCAACAAAATTAGTTCCATTCAGTTTTTCCCTTTCCAAAACCGATCTTAAAGCAAAACCAGGTGTAGCAGGAGTAGGAGAAGGTGCCCTTGAACTACAACAAAAACATGCAAAGATTCTAAGCACTAAGTTTATGTAAAACTTTTATTAAACTTTTTAATTAAAGACACTCCTATTTTATAGACATATAGTGAGTATTCAAGATCCATATTCATCAAACACTAGTGAGCTTTGGCATCACTGCTAGAAATTTAATGACATAGGTAAGCAACACCTTTGCTAATTACATCATATGTAACTCTTGTTTGTTGAGTATGAAAACAAGTAATGAATGCCTCCATCAACTTGACTCATGGCCAGGTCAACCTGCCCCAAGAGTTCACATGAGGGAGGGAGCACTTCCCGTATTCGGGTGCCAATTAAGAAACCTGCCTCATGTGTGTTTTCCTAGACACCACTTGTCTTGTATAGGTTCCTTCATTACTGAAATCAAATCCCAACCACTTATGTCCTCAAGCCCAAAACCGTTTTGATAGCTTGATTAAATCTACCATTGTTATGCGTGATGTGTCCAACACATCCCTATCATCTATTGAGATAGCCATTGATATACTACTTTGGCAGTCATATCAATAACGATCTAAATTCTTGATAGGTGCAACAATTGGATGGACAATTTGATTTAAAATTTTTAACTATAGGGATGAACAAAGATTACTATGAACATGGCATCACATGCAATGAGCATAAAGAAAATAGCAAGGATTAAACACACATCCACAGAAAATCAAAATAAGCTGTGAAATAGCATAGCCCTTAGCATTAAGATCTCCATCATCATGCTTGTTTGTTCTCCTAGCCACCTTGCTTGATTTGTTCACCTAATCATAATGCTTGATACCATCGTCTTCATCATTACGGATGCAACGCCTTACAACTTTTGATAATGAATTTTACATGAGGGTTTGAAGCATCACAAGTCGACACGCAGGTCATTATACAATATAAATAGCCTTATGGCTTGACACGGCACGTAGGCCATGTTGAAATTACATGCATCACATACACATAGGCCATACTATTTCACATAATTCCCTGCAAAAACGAGTTAAACAAAAGCAACCCTACGACTCCGGGGTCCGAGGGCAGCGCCCCTGGCGGCGGTCCCGCTGGCCAGTCAGCGGGCGGGGTCCAAGGGGCAAAGCCCCTGGCGGCGTGTCTTCTGACATGGGAAAACACCCTCAAAATTTCCACGGATCAATCAGATTGACCCAATCCGATCTAATATGATTGGCTTGGTCCCATATGGATACGTTTTAGAAACCCTGATGGCGGTAACCCGACCGGTAAGGGCAACGTCGTACCATGAACGGACTCACCCAAATCAATATTGAATCTGTTTGGGCTTACCATGGATCAACTAGATTGACCCAATCCAACTCAATCTGATTGGCTCGGTCCCAAATGGATACGTTTCGGAAACCCTGATGGCGGAAACCCGACCGGTAAGGGTAACGTCGTACCATGAACGGACTCACCCAAATCAAGATTGAGTCGGTTTGCACTTTCCTCAAACCCTAAACCGATCGATCTCATCGATGGCTACCATCACCAATTCATCACATGAACTGGCTGAACATGTAATAGATCCAATCTACTAACCTCACACATCATATGTGCAACACCCAGATCACAAAACTATACGAGATGGCTCTGATACCACTGAAGAGGAACACGGTATGCTACGCTAGACAAAAAAAAATCTACCGCGTAACCAGAAAGCTACTCGCAAGAAGAGGATCATAGATGAGATTACCACTAGACGCGCAGTTGCGGAATCATTCGCGCGTCGATGTAGCAGATCGTCCTCGCCGCAGTCGTGGATCGATGTAGTGGATCATCCTCGCCTCGCCGTGGATCGTCCTCCCACGCCGCAGTCGCAGCAGCGTCACCGCAGTAGTCCACACGTCCAGAGATGGAACGCCGTGCATCGGTGTGCAAGCACCTGGTCGCTCGGCAGGGGCAGCGAGAGGAGTAGGCTAGGGTTTCGAGTGAATCACTCCTAAACTGTGGGAAAGCACACCCTGCGCCCTACCTCCTCCCCTTCTTATATAGCCACGAGATGAAACCCTAAACTAGGGCCCATCAGCGTGCTAAGCCCACGAGGTTCATTAATTATGGATCTAATCCAAATTAATGCGTCCCAGCCCATTAAGTGTGTGACCCTGCAGGTTCATGTACGTTTGGACATGGATTCGAAAAACTCCTTTTCAATCCAATAGTTGGTAGCGGCTTCTTGCAAAGTATGCCAACTCCCAAACATACTATGATCAAATCGGACAGAACCTATCAAAAGTACTCATGTAATAATCCCTTTGCCAAGTATATGAAGATTGATCTCAAGGCGAGAAGCATGTCATCCTTTGATGATTCAATCCATCTCTCGTATCCGTGATATATTAAGATGTGATTGACTCCTCAATCACGGCATGGCCATGCACTTCCTTAATCATATCACACGAGTGGCCTTGTCATATATCTCCATTTTATTGGAGTGGCAAATTCCATCTTGACTGCTCACTTCCCTCTGCACGTTTCATAGTAAACATGAAAGCTACCTTTATAACTATCCGGTTAGGAAATAGTGTTTGATAGCCCCAAGGAAAACTATTACACTTGTAGGGAATATGACGATCTCAGGTCTAAGGATCATACATCTACTAGGTATGAGATACACTGATGACACATAAGAATGAAACATTCTCGCAGTGTCCCATTGTGGGTCTATCTAACCCATGTTCTTCAACATGCATCCACAATGTATAGATGATATCTCCATATCCCATGATCTATGAAGCATGATCATCGATCACTACATGTGCTGATCTATTCATCGTTGTCCTATACGATGATATCCGATCAGAGATAATTATCGAATTACATCATTAAGTAAAGAGCTTCATAAGCAAGTCACATACTTGTTGATCAATACAATGATATACATTCATTGGACCAATAATCATATTATTCATAAACATAGTCATGTTACAATCATCTAAATGATTGCCTCAAGGGCATAACACTAACAAAGAGAAGAGAAAGGCTGCGTGCAAGAAGCAAGAAGATTTCCTGCAAGAGAAAGGCAATAACTTTCTCCTTCTTCAATGGTAAGGATTGATATCTCTCTACTAATTCTAATTAAGAGTTGATGGCGATCGTCCGTTCTCCTTCAGAGTACTTGATTCGTTGGATCTAACATAAACGGTTGAGATGAAAGAGGATTTAACCTGATAGTCAAATATCTTCAGAGGAACAAACTTTTTCTACTATTGAAACATAACTAAAGTTAGTGTTCTTTGCAAATAATTTTTTTTGTCGCAAATTGAGTTTTCGTTGCAACGCACGGGCACATGACTAGTTTTCCAAATAAACTGACTCAATTTCTTAAATCAATGTCCATACTTCCACAGGTATACAGCCTCCATTCCCAAGTTTATTTTATTAAAATCTAACCCTTGACTGTAATCCCCGAGCATTGCTTAATACCGCGAGCATGGCTATTCGAATAAATTTTACACTCTGCAGAGGTTATGTGCTTTACCCACACGACACGATCATCTCTTGTTGCCATGCAATTAACACACTTCCTTTGATGTGTCGCAGAGAGATCATGACAAAACCTTTACAGAGCTGTCTTAACCTAGTACTACCCGCTAAGGTTTCAACATTGATGGGACTGGTTATCACACTTAGGGCCCCCTCTTGCACCATGTGAGTTTACCCATATAGTCAGGACTCACACCACCACTAGTAATGCCAAAGCTAAGACATTGCAAATTAATCAGCTATGTCCATCCCATTTCAAATATGTGGTTGCATGTTTGAGTCAGGTCAAATGCTTGCAAGGTTAAGTTCTTAATTGACCAAGACAAGACTAACCAAAAATTCACCATTACCATCACCATCATCTACCATTAACAAAAACAATGCTACCGCCCAAATGTCACATTGACCCACCGTAAAAACACAACTTTTGCCACTTGCCTCAGTCTAAATCATTTTACCACCCTAGTTAATTACCATGCACCACGTGCTATCAACAACATTGTGTGACAACACTTGACACACATATTCATAAACATGTTCAATATTCCATTAAGCAAGATTAACTTTTTCACATAAAATGATATCAATAACACGTTGCATGGCTAAACAAACTATTCTCGTTCTAATTAGCCCACATTAGCAATTAATAGCTACCAATTAGTAAAGAACCATACTAGGGTGATAAATGAAATGACATACAAATGACAAGGTAGATATAACTCAGTTTGGATAAATAGCTAATCCCAAATTAATTAAAACAAGTATTAATTGAATTAGCATGCAATAATTTAAAACAATATAACTTTTAAAACATGAGTTCAATATGATCAAAGCACAACTTGCCTTCAAAGACATCTTGAACTTGCTTTGGACCTTGTTCTTAAGTTGACTCCTCGCTCACGAACATCTCGGTTACCTCGACATCTACACGAAACGAATAATAAAGCAATAAATGCCAAAAACAAAGAGAAACTCAACTCAAAAAATAAAAAAATCACCATTAAATAAAACTCAATTTTACAAATTTTTAGAAACTAGAATCACCTCAATCCAAATTCGTATGAGGGAGAACGAGCTAATTAAATTTTGAAATAAAAGAAAAAATTAAAAATTGGAAATTCAAAATTTTGGATTTGTTTTTCTACTAGAAAATCACCTTTATGACATCACTGTGGTGTCAGCAAAGAATAAGATTTCGAATGACTTATTTTTCTAAAGGAAAAATGAATTATGACGTCAAGCTGAAGTCATAAACTGATTAAAATAAATATGGAAAACCCCATAGAGGCTGACATGTGGGCCCGGGTCAATAGACCAGGTCGATGGAACAGTGCCGGATCACGATGGACCTGGTGCATGGCGCTTCGGACGACGCACATGATGTCAGCGCTGACACAAGCGGGTTGATGTCATCGCAAACGTGTGGCACGTCACAGGGCCGACACCTGGCGAAATCTGGCACGCCTAGTTTGCATCCCACGCGGTGATCGCGTGAAGGCAGACGAACCGACAGAGTGCATGGTGGATCTAGTGCTTGACACGTGGCAAGATCCACGCCGTTCACTGCAAATCTGACAGTGACCGTTATGCGAGGACACGCGACAAGACGCGCTGGGTGAGCGTGGCGTGCATCACATGGTTGAAGCTAGATCCAATACTTCAAACACCCCCAAGATGGCTCAATGGCAGCGAGAAGACAAAGCGAAGCCGTGGCGACGCACTCAACTACGGCGAGCAGTTCATGAGCAATGGTGATGCTTCGCACCTCGGGTCCAAGGGCAATATGCGTGGCTCAAGATGACAGATCTTGATAGACGTGCGACACAATAAATACCCTACCCTCGGCGTCCGAGTTCATTGCAACTAATGCGAAGAATCCGCGGTAGAGACAGTGCCTGGCGAGATCACGACATAGTGATATGGTAGTATCACAAGTGTCACGACCCAGAAACCGCCTAGGAATTCGGTTTTGAACAGAGATTGTATATCACCTGCTTAAAATAACAAAAGACAGTAGAAGAACGTTAAATAGGTAAATATTTCCAATTAAATGAGATTAAAAGAACACTGTAGGCCACCAACCTAAAATTTAAATTATAAACCATCAATTGAAAACAAACCCACAAGAAAGGCCTAAGTGTGGTCGTTACCCTATACGCCATCATTAACGAAAGCAAAGTAACCAAGCGATGATCTTCTTTCTCATTCTCTGAATAAATGTCAACAAGCAAAATTGAGTACACGTATGTACTAGCAAGAATTTAGTGTATGGAAATAAAATACATGCAAGGTTAGTCCAAGGATATCAATCCACCATACTAAGTTTCATTTTGAGCATAAAGCAGATTTTATTTACAAGAGAGTAGTTCATCAAACGGTAACAGAATTGAAAAGAGCATTTGATATGAAACTAATAACAATAAGTAAAGTTGAATACCATTATTTCATAGCCAACCTTGGCTCACAAATATACCAACCCATTACAACACATTTTCCCAAAATCGTTACAAAAACAAAGCTATACTTGACATTACTTCCCTGAGTTGCTCATGACTGTGAGCACGGCTAATAAGTAGATTTAAATCTCTACAGAGCGTGTACACTTTACCCACATGACACATTCTAGCAATCATGTCAACCATGACTCTCGATACCTACAGTACCTGATTTGCTAGATTGTCATGAAACCGCTCAACTAGCTAAAGCCTAGCCTTGCACCAGCCCAGTGATGACAAACACTTGCCATAGCGCTGGAAATCTGGAACCATACACACAGTACTAATGATGGTTTACACCCCCATCGCGTCCTTTCCCCCATGGCACATCATACACCATTGTATTGGAATGCTTAACCCCAACACCTAGGTGAAGGGAGAACCTACGAGCGACATCGTACCCCGGAGTGCCCTTACTACTTCGGCCTACCAAAATACAAGGTTTAACTTTAGCTAATCTATTAAGCTAAGGCTATCCCATACTAGCACATGTGGTTGCACTATTTTACTTAGGTGATAGCTTCAAGTTCGATCCTTAACCAACCAAAGCAAGAATCTCCCTCTAACTACGTGCAAGGTCCCTCTTCACGCCTCAAGTTTAAATAGTAATATGCCCATGTATAAACCATAAGTTTTTGGGTTGGATTTTTATCAAAATACACAAAGACCATAACTCGGCTCTATAGCTTTAAAAAATTCTCAAGACTGAATAGAAGTGCAGCCCAACATTTGAATGACGTTCTAAGTGAGCATAGCTAAGCATATGTGTAAAGTACTTTGTATTCGTTACCTATAGTGATACTAAGTAATGTCTAAACCATAAGCTAAGGTTACAATAGCAAGTAAACAAGTGCCAAGGTAATGGTGATGCATATAAGTGGGAAGTATCTATTGGTACCCACAACATAGCAAGTTTAATATAACAAACACACATGCATATAACATTAATAAAACAACATAAACTCCGTAAAATAGTAGGATCAACATGATCAAAGGAGGGTGCTTGCTTTGCTTGTTGAACAATTGATCTTGTTTTGGTTTATCGGAGTACCAATTATGTCACCTAGTCCAGAACCTCTGACATAGTCCAATGATTCGCACGTACACTCCAACGTCAACATACATACAAGCAAACAAATCCGAAATGACTATTCTTAGTATAAACAACATACATACAAGCATTATGCAAGTTCATGTATATGAGAATAATGCTTATGATGATGATGCATGTGAGAATGATGCATATGAGAATGATGTGAGGGCTAATCCTACAACTCCTAGAACATCTACTATAAAGGACATGCATCTTCTAAGCAAGCCATATCACTTGCTAGGTGTCATGATCTACGAAAGACCGACTAATTTAACATACATGTCTAACTATATAATTCCCTCCAATGTTTCTCGTCAATGGTTTCGCAAGAAGAGTTATCAAAGCGAATAAACATAAAGCCGTGAATAAATACCAACGAAACCTCAGTTTTCAACATGCTCAAAAATACACAAAATTTACACATAAGATAGAACACGATTTATCATGAATTTTGCAAAAGGTTTCACAATTTTTGGAATTTATTTGCACTAGTCATGAGCTTTTGAACTTTAAATATATTGAAATTCATCTACACATGAATTTGATACAAACTAAGCTCAAATATAGATATTGTTATATATTTCGAATTATCATGGACTCAAAAAAACATATAAATTTGTTTCATTATTTTTGGATTTGATTTGTGAAAATTTTACATAGTACACATTCTAGGCCTATAGATTAAATTTGAGCTCATTTACTGCATAGTGACCAAAACTAAAATATTTTTCCATATTTAGAATCTACATAAATTTACACAAATTTATAAATATGTTTCACTAGATTTGGAGTTTCCTAGCAATATTTATAATCATTTGAATCCTATCAGTTCTAGGAAAATGGCTGATAATCGGAAATAATATTTCGCTCTGACGATCGAATTAATTAACTAACTTTCATGTGACTCAAATAATATTTTACGGAGACATGGTAATATACTAAATTAAATAATTCGACATTCATCAATCGATAATTCATATTTTACTTGACGATCGAATTATTTATATGAAACAGAAAGCAATAACTATTTATATCGCGAACAATTAAAAACTAATTGGTAGCTATATTGGCCGTAAGTATCAAATTAGTTTTTACTACATGTGTGCATGCATAAATATGTGATGATAAATATTTAAATGCAACACGCATATGACGTAAACCATATATATAAAAACGTATGCGACTATGAAAACTTTACCATAAACGTCGGGAACTAATAAATTCAATAGGGGCATCATGAGCCATTGCACATTGCCATGGTAGCAAGCTAGTGCCATGGGCTGCCACGGCAGGCTACTGTTGTGGTTGCATGTTGCCGTGGCAGCGTCGCGAGCCACCATGCTAGGCCGCCTCCCATGCTTGCGCTCGCCTAGGCCGCTACGAACTCTAGCACCTACTTTGTGTTTGGCTGGATACCACACTGGCATTAGTGCTACTGTGCCCAACCGTCGTCTCCAGCGTCGCCACGGCCGCATTATGCAACGCGCCATGCATGCTATGCTCGGTTGGGTGCCACGCTGCCACGCACTGTGCCCACACCGCATGCACATCGCCGTTGCCTGCATACACTCCCGCATGCACTCCTGCGCCTGCATGCACCCCCGTGCCGCATGCACGCCGTCGCTGCCTACTTGCACGCCCGCATGCACTCCCACGCCTGCCTGCACGCCTGGCCTCATGCATGTCGTCGACGCCGCCTACATGCACGCCACCTTGTGCACCCCCACGCTGCCCCCGATGCCGACCAAGCCTAAGATATAAGCTACTACAACCTCGCTAGGCTGCGCATTGCTGTGCTGGGCCTCGGCCTCACGCACATGGCTGAGCCGTGCCTTGGGCCGGTCGACCATGCCTTGGCGCCGACTGAGCCTTCGAGCTGGCCACGGCCATAGGCTCCTGCCACACTGGGCAGCCGCCTGGCCTGCTGCGCCAACAGCTATTGCATGCCATCGAGTACCTAGCCACCTCGCACTGTCGAGCTGCCAGCTGGGCCAAGGCACGCTCATCGTGCTCCATGTTGGCCTCAGTCGGTTGCACACTACGCTGGCCTTGGCTGCCCCACGTGTCGCCCCGAGCCACGTCCTCCCGACGTTGCTGCAACCCCCGACCAAGCACCGCGCTGGCCCTGGCCACCACCACGCCGTGCATCACAGCCGGGCCGCGCCAATCCGATAGCACAACGCCACTACTACTGTAATGCCCCAGCCTGTTAATGTGAAAGCCCATGTGGAGCGGTGGTGGGATTAGTCCCATATTGCTTGCACAAAGTGAGTTGTAGTAATATATAATGCCTGTTGGGTCCAAACATAGTACCTTCGAGTTAACCCTTTTACACGAAGTGATGACGAAAGTGTAAGTGGGGTGCTATGCATGCGTGAGCCTGTCCTATAGTGGGCTGGGCCATGAGCGAAATTTGGGTCAGGGTGTTACAGATGGTATCAGAGCATCAACCTTCGCTGCACGAGCACGTGTGGGATAGGGGCGCGGGCATATGGCGCATGGCGCATGTGGATCCGAAGTAGCCACACGGCATGGCATATGTGCTGGCACTGGACGCACGGCCTTGTACTGAGGGGTGGTTATGGGTATCTGCCGTGAATACAGTGTGTTGTCGAGGGTGTCAGCCCTTAAGAGGGAGTGAGTGTAATACCTTGGCTTGTTAATGTGAAGGCCCATGTGGAGCGGTGGTGAGATTAGTCCCACATTGCTTGCACAAAGTGAGTTGTAGTAGTATATAATGCATGTTGGGTCCAAACATAGCACCTTCGAGTTAACCCTTTTACACGAAGCGTGGACGAAAGTGTAAGTGGGGTGCTATGCATGCGTGGGCTCGCCCCACAGTGGGTTGGGCCATGAGTGAAATTTGGGCCAGGATGTTACATCTGCTCTTCTCCCTCCCTCTCAAAAACTTTCAAATGAACATGCATGCGAGATTTGATTACAAAAAAATAGAATTCTTAGGTGATGACAATCACAATGGTATGACTTGCATTGCTTGGTTTCAAATTCTTGGATGAGATTCTAGGAGAGAGGTTGGAGGGAGTTTGGTGTATTCTTGTTTTCATGCTTATGCTGGCTGAAAAATTATAGGAGAGGCAAAAGAACAAAGGGGAGAAGAAGAGAATGGGGGTGGTTTGGCTAGAGTTGGTAGAGGATAGGGTGTGAAATAGAAAGGGGATGGGGGCTGTCATTCATTGTCTAAAGTGGCTAAAAACTTTTGTGCATAACCTCAAGATAGGTTTTATCCTCTGGTAAAAATTTCAAGACAAAACTTTATTAAATTCTGACAAAACTGTTGTACCAATTTTAGCAAACTGGTTAGGACAAGGTCAAGACAATAAATGAGCTGTCGTTCTTGACCTAAAATTTCAAAAACAATTATGTGTAATCTGGAGATTGTTTTTACCATACTGTAAAATTTTCAACCAAAGATCTTTTCTGTGTAAATTACTAAAATTCTGACAAAACAGCTGCATTAAAATTATATTTGCTGGTTTTTATTTTTCTTAGATAACAAATAAGCTTTATTTTGTATAAAAAAATTTCTATGCAATAATAATTATTATATAAAGTTATCATAAAAATTTCACATAATTATCGATTATATTTAGTTTTATAAAATTCTGACATTTATAATATTTTTTTAAATTAGTTCAATTTTTGATTTCATAAAATAGTAAAATCAGCCATTTTATTTTTGAAACTTTTTATGAAAGTTAACCTAGTGCTTTATATGATGTGGCAAAATGTTCAAGATAAGATAGGGTCTGAGAAATATTAAATAATTCTGATATGAGTATTGTTCATGGTCATATTATACTGTTTTTTTATTTCTTTTCAGTAATAAAATAGTTCATATTGCTTTGAATATTTTTAGAGATTCCCTGGAGATGATTTGGGATTTATATAAATTTTTCCATATTTTATTTATTACGATATTTTGGGTTTTGTATTGTAGAGAAGAAGAAGACAATTTATATAAAGTATTTTCTTAAGGACCAAAATTCAAGAAAAATTCAGAAAATATGTAAATTCATAATATCATTTTATTTCAAATTAATTTTCATATTTACTTGTTTTAGAAGAAAATATTTTTATATTGCATCTTTAACTTTTTCTTAAGACTAAAATTCAATGAGACGAGGGGAAAAAAGATGATACTTAAAATAAAAATCTTTGTTTCAATTAAAAATTTTATTCAATTCTATTTTTAAATTTTAAATTTTTATTTTTTTGCTATTTTTAAATTTTTCTGATGTTACAGCAAGTGCCCACGTCACTCCAATCCAACGGTTGTCACGCGTAAGCTACGTGGCTCTATCCAAAGCATCGGATCAAAATCCAACGGTGGACCTCTAGAGTTTTGGATTAGACTGGCCTACAGTACGGGTTGGGCTGGATCAGGTCGGCCAGATGAACTGGGCCCAAGTGGGTTAGGTCCAATAGTAATAAAAGACTTTCATAACATTTTTCAATTTAAACAAATCCAGAAATTAAAATAAGCCGAAACAAATAACACAAATACCCCATAATTCCTGAAAAAATTGAAAAATATTTTAGGGTATTTGGAACTTAAATAAAATATTTTCAACAAACTTTTATTTACACTCTCTAGATTTTAAAATAACTTTAATAAGAGGCTTAATTCAAATAAATTCGACAAAATTCATAAAAATGTAAAATGCACATTAAATACATATAATGCAAAAATTATGATTTTACATTGATCAATAAAGTTGCGCATGGCCGATTGTTGATCTTCCTCAATTACGCCAGGTTTGATTTTCTCCGATCTTGTTGCACGTTGTCTTCTTCGAAAAAAATCTATCTTTATCAACTATCTAATCAGTACTAATAGACTGTTTAGACTTATTGTTACCTTTGATTTGATCGGCTTCTTACAGCTGTTTAGATCTTTGGCGATTGTTATATTAAATCGGCTATAAGAATATTTTTCATCTTTGTTGCCAATTGCAGGATCAAATCGGCTGGTATGCCTCGAACCTCTTGAACCCGGCGTTCGCGTATGTTTGAACCGATTAATCCGTCATTATATTTTTTGGCGCAACACAAAGCAAGGCTCAATTCAATTCCCTAATTGTACCATCCCATTCCCACCGAAATTGCATGGATGGCCCGATCAAATGGAAGTACAACATCCCAAACACAGAAGAAGAGAGAAGACGAGACGGCGAGGAAGGCTAGCTTATTGCGCGGCGGTCCTCTGCCTCTTGGAGCACTTGGCCTGCACAGCGAGCGTGCCCGTGCTGCCGGGGCAGTTGAGGTCGCCGCCGTACACCTCGTGCGACACGGCGAGCACGCAGCTCTTCTTGCCGAGGCACGCCTTCTCGACGGCCTCCTTGGCCCCCGGCGCGTGGCAGTTGCCGAAGGTGTAGTTGCCGCAGATGCCGAGCGGGTTGCCGTAGCTAGCGAAGACGACCTGCTGGATGGTCTTCTTGGGCGGGCACGACAGCACGGCGCGCGGCTTGAGGTCGTCGGCCACGGCCGTCAGCTGGCTATCTTTCCTCTCCCACGATCGGATGTGTGCTGGGTTCTTCTCCGAGATGAAGGTGCAGATGTTGTCGCGCTTCACGGTGAGGATCATGACGGCGTCCGGCCGCCCGCCCTCCTCCTCGAACAGCATCAGCACGTTGCCCGTCGGCTTCAGGAATGACCGCGGCACGTGGTAGAGGAACTGCGATGGCTTGCCCAGGGCGTGGTGGTAGGAGATCCAGTACCGGCCAAGGCCCTCGCCGTTGACATACAGGACGCCCTTGCCCGTCGGGTTCATGTCGATCACCACCGGGTCGTCTCCCGACGGAGCGTCAAAGTGCCTCTTGTACCAGGTGAGCGGCCTATCGAACTGCGCAGGCTTCCACTGCACGCTGCCCATGCCTTGCTCCGTGTGAAACTGCTTCTTCTCGCCGTCCAGCCCGACGATGTGGCCCCAGCCGTTGCTGGTCAGGTCAAGCGTGCCGGTGTTGAGGCCCTGGATCGTCACCGTGTGCACGCCGGCCTGCCTGTGCTCCAGGTAGGCGCCGCTGTCCTGAAACCCACACGTACACATACATGCCATTTCAGAGCTAGCTCACGTGACGTCAGAATGGAGTGGCACAGAAAAGAAAGAAACTAAGCGAATTTGCAGTGTCACTGATGGATCCTAACTAATTTGCTCACCATCATTCCGAGCGTCGTAGACAAGAGGGCGATATGGTTGACGCCTACTTTCAGATTCACGGGCTTCTCCAGGGTGAAGGCCTTGTTCATCTTGGTCCCGTGCCCACACCCTGCACAAATGCATCCGCACGTACAAAGTCAAGCAAGACCTCTTCCTTCCTCAACAGTTCAACGGAAAGATGAACGGAGCAAGAAGAAGCTAATTAATGTCATGACAATGGAGTTCGGGGTCCAAGTACCTACGAATACGTTATTGACAAATGCCACCATCGCGTGCCCGTGGCTGCTGACCTCGAGCACCGGCCGGATGTCGCGCCTGAACGGTAGATCGTCCGATTCCAAACGGAAGCTGCGCACAAAGTTCAGAAACCCCCAAGCGTCAATCTCTCATTGCATTTTCAGAGATACTGCTGCTGCTGCTGCACTGCACAAGCTCAGAGGAAATACTACATGGTGATCCGTATCACCTACCTGGTGGTGTACCAGAGGTAGTCGGTTTTGTCCTTGGTCATGTTGTACAGCTCCTGTGGCTTCTGCGTCCTGATGGTGGTCTGGCTGTACCGCGGGATCTTCTCCTCGCTGTACATCTCCCACACGTTGTTCTGCACCGACTGGTCTGCGAAGTGGAACGTCCTCTGGTTGTGCTGGGCGTTCACATGCTGCGTGCTGAACACGACGGTCTTGCAATCGGCGAGGATGCTGACGGAGTGGCGGGGCACGAAGTACTGCTGCCCTCTGAATGTCACCGTCCCGTCTTCCTTGGTGTTGTGGTTGGAGAGGAAAGCCACGCACACCTTCTGCTCCGGCAGCTCGAAGACCCTTGCCTGCAAGGTTTAGGTCGACAGAACCAATGTCCAATGATGAACTGAAAGAACGTCAATATAATTCTCTTGATTGATGTAAACTTGTGCGGGCAAAAGCAAAACTTTCCAACCTCGTAGAGATTGCCCAATGGCTGCATGGAGGGTGTACCCCAGAGCAGAGCTTTCCTGCACAGCCTCAGTGCATGGTGCAAGTCCTTGAGATGACCCCACTTAGGCTCCTTGTACATGCCTGAATCATTGTTAAGTAGCGCATCAACGACATGACTTTTTCAGAGTTGTCATGGAAGCTAAAGACTTTTTACCATATTTGGCGTACCAAAATTTATATTGAGATAACACTAAGAGGTATAAAAAATTAAAAAGTTAAATGTATCAACTTTTAGTACCTCTTAGTACTACTTCAATATAAATTTGGGTACATCCCAAACATAGTAGAAAGTCTCCTAAGTATACGGTAAGTTGCAAGATGAAGGGAGATGACGACTTTGTTTTACCGAATTCGTCGAGAGGGGCCTCGTCGTAGTATCTTGGCATCACAAAAGCAGCACCTGTCCTTTCAAAGTTTGTTCCTCCGTGGTACTGTTCAGACAAGTAACGGTGCAATTTTTGTCAGAAATCTAATCACTTCCTGATGACAAAAAATCGATTTTTTTAAAATCCTTGTCAAGAACGTATGACTCTTCAGTACCATGTAGTAGTTTGTCATGGTACCTCCCATGGAGAAGAACCGTGCCACAGCGAATGCAATGTCTTCGACTGAGCGCTGGGACGGTGGATCGCCAAATACTCTGTATCTGTATACACCAACAGAAATAGTTGAACACACAATAGTTCTTTTTTATGGAATACACGCAATAGTTTATATGAACATTACATGAATGCGTGTTTTTTTTTCAGCCTACCAACAGTAGAATTTTTTGAAATAACCGTGTATTGTCCCATATTACCCTACACCTTTTATTTATAGCATTAAGGTTACAATCTCCAACCATAACACAACTCATGACTCGCACAGACTCTTGTTATTCTCTAATATTAACTCTCCAACACACCCTCTTAAGATAGGCATAATATAACAATCATGGCTATGTTGTTATATATTGCAATACCCTCACTAGAATTACCACCACCACTATGGCATACCAAAGCGGCCTCCGATGCTATAATCAATATTACCTCCAAGACCGCCATCCTTACCGTTCGCACAACCCCCATCATGTCCAACACCATCACACGGACACAACCTTCGATTACATTACCATTACCTATACTACCAACCACAGTTCTCACCCATAATTCATCATCTTGACTACCTTCAACTCAACCTCAACTAAGTCCTTCACCTTCTTCGTCACACCCGTAGTCTTGGTCTCCTCCACCTCTAGCTACATGTTTTATGCCTTGGACTCTACCATCTCCACCTCTAGCCACAACCACCCTGACTTCCACCATATACCTCTCCCAACAAGCCCTTGACCACCTCAGCTCTCACCATCTCTCCTAACATACCGCTAAATACTTTGACCTCTACCTTCTACAAACATATCTCCAAAATTCTCCTGTAACACCACCTTAGAAACCCATATCATAACATCCACCAGCTCCTGCCACATCACTCATCACCTTCATCGAGCTTATCACCACCATCCAACACTTGCTACCACAAACACACCCCTACTAGTACCAACAAGCACATTCACTACTAACTCCAACATCAACAACACTAAAGTCATATCCTGAGCAATCTCCCCACTATTTAAGGGCCTCTCTAACTTATCCTAAAACCTCGAAGACCAATGCCTCCCCAATCATCACCTCCACAACAACAATAGGAAGCCACACCAAATCTCACAAATCTAGCAACGACACCAGATCCAGTAGCCACACAGCAAACAACAACCGACACAAAACTCTACATTCTCTTCTTTCTATAGGCTCTTCCCTCTCTTCAAACAAGCAAGAGCAAAGCAACAACCATACACCCACATTGGATTGGATCAAGCGAACTGTCATAAAATTCAAACCCAAGCAATATCAGATCGACTTCCTTCTTCTCCCCATGCAGCAACAAGCTTTCAACTTCTCTCTCCTCTTTTCTCTAGCAAAGCACCACCATAATCTCTTCTTTTTTATCTCTTTTTTTTTCCTTTTTTCTTCTTTTTTTTCTCATTTTCCCTTTTTTTTCCTTCTTTTCTCTTGGCCAAATTCTCTCTCTTCCTCTCTTTCTTCTCTCTCTCGGTGACTCTTCACATTAAAGAAACCAAGGGGGGCATCGAAGCGTCCAGACCCAAATTGACCCTTACACCCCCCACCCCCGCCCCGCAATGAAGATGGCAGCAAGAGCAGCTTGGCGTCCCCAAGCGATGGTGGAGTTGTCCTCGTCTGCGCCTTCGGTAGTGGCTCCCTCTCTCCCATGATGCGTGGCAGCAGCACGCACGCAACTCAGCTGGCCATGGCCAACTTTAGTGTGATGCGGCCGCAGCGGACCAAGTGTGATGGGATGGCGGCAACTGGCGGATCGACTGAGAACTGATGACGACAAGATCTAGATCAGGGATGATGGTTGGCTTAGAGGTATGAAGTAAATTTAGGTTCTGATACCACGTAGAATTTTTCGGAATATTAACCATGTGTTGTCCATAGGACCTCTGTTAGAAAATAGTCGTGTGTTTAAGCTGGTTGTTAGGTGTTTACTGAGTTTGTGTGAGCTGAGTCAATTATGTTAGTATGATCCCCGTTTTCAGGATCAACTAACTGCTGTAAACGCTACGTGCGCTCTGATATAAATTACAGTGAGATCCTATCAGGATCTTGTGATTGCCAAAACTAAAAGCCTACTCAAGCTTTTATGGTATCAGAGCCTGCGATCCACTATCATCCCCTTCCTGCTCCATCACCATGGCAGGCACTCAATCTTCCTCCATGAATTCCTCTACTGCCTCCATCTCTAACAATGTGAACCCTTCTATCTCCACTCAAGCCGGCATTCTTCCCACGCCAACGTTCAGCCACATGATCAATGTGAAGCTTTCACAAGATCTAGACAACTACATACTGTGGAGAGCACAAATCCTTCCGTACCTGCGAAGCCAATGCCTCCTTGGATATGTTGACGGCACAATCGCACGTCCCAATCCAAGCATCACTAAAACTGGCAAGAGCGGCGCACAGATCGTCGTCAACCCAGAGTACACCACCTGGTTTCAGCAAGATCAGGTTGTGTTGAGCGCCATCCTCTCATCACTCACACAGGAGGTGCTGTCCCATGTTGTGCTTCTGCCAACAGCAAGAGAAGTCTGGCGCGCTCTGGAGAGGATGTTCACCTCGAGCTCACAAGCTCGCATCATGCAGATACCCATGCAGCTCGCCACTGTCCAGAAGAAAGATCTGGACATCAACAACTACTTTCGCAAAGTTAAGGGCCTAGCTGACACTCTTTCCATCATTGGGAAGCCTCTTGAAGAAGAAGAGATGATCTCCTATCTGCTGCGAGGTCTAGGCTCGGAGTATGATGCGTTGGTGACAAGTATCACTACACGCACAGATGCTATCCCTATCAGTGATGTCTATGCCCACTTGCTGAGTTTCGAGTCGAAGCTCGAACAGAACAACACTATTGTCCAGGTCTCTGCTAACAATGTGAGCAGGAACAATCAAGGGCGTGGAGGTGTTGGAGGCGATAGAACCCAAGGCTGCAGCCGCGGCCGTGGAGGTGGCCGATTTCCCGGTGGTCGCGGTGGCCAATCAATGCAAGGTGGCCAATCTAGTCAAGGAGCACATAAGGCACAGTGAGAACTTTGCCAAGTCTGTCACATGGTTGAGCACAATGCCCTTCGCTGCTGACACCGCTTCGATCACAACTATCAAGCCGAAGACACCAGCAAAGTTGCAGCCAGCGTCACCAATCACGGCTACACCGTCGACCCCAACTGGTACATGGATACCACCGGCGCAACGGACCACATCACCCATGATCTGGAACAACTAACGACTAGGGAGCGCTACATCGGAGGTGATCAGATCCAAGTCGCCAACGGGCAAGGTTTGTCTATTGCTCATTTGGGAAATACTTCTATTGCTGGTTCTGTCCGCCCTCTATATTTGAATCATGTCCTGCATGCTCCCAAAATCAGTAAGCATGTTCTTTCAGTTAGTAAACTTACCACTGATAATGATGCAATTGTTGAATTTCATCCTGACACTTTCTTTGTTAAGGACAAATCCACGAGGACCACTCTTCTCAAAGGCAGATGTAGAAATGGTCTCTACATGTTGCCGAATAAATGTTCGAGCCAAGCTCTTTTGACAGCCAAAACCACTCCAGTGTTGTGGCATCACAGGCTAGGACATCCTGCTCCTACAATCATTCGTCATATTTTGAATTCGAATAATGTTGATGTAAACACAAAGGACACTAGTATTTTTTATTTGTGATGCATGTCAACAAGGGAAGTCACATCAGCTTCCTTTTAGTCGTTCTCTTCATGTTTCCACTGCTCCATTAGAAATAATTCACACTGATGTTTGGGGGCCAGCTATCCCATCAGTGAACAATTCCAAATTCTATGTGTCCTTTCTTGATGATTACAGCAAGTTTGTGTGGATTTACTTTATCAAAAACAAGTCTGATGTAGAGCATGTCTTTCTCCAATTCCAAAAGAATGTCGAGCACCTTCTTAATCTCAAAATTCGCTCAGTTCAATCAGATTGGGGCAGTGAATATCATCGTTTACGTAGCTACTTTGATCGAACAGGAATCACACACAGAATCTCTTGTCCACACACCCATCAGCAAAATGGTTCCATAGAAAGGAAGCATCGACACATCGTAGAAACCGGTCTCACCCTTCTAGCTCAAGCTAATTTGCCCCTAAGGTTTTGGGATGAAGCCTTCAATACTGCTTGTTACCTAATAAACCGAATGCCAAGCAAAACAATAGGCCTAGATACTCCCATTCATAAACTCTATGGAACCAAACCTGATTACTCTTTTCTTCGTGTTTTCGGGTGTGCCTGCTAGCCAAGCTTGCGCGCCTATAACACAAGAAAACTTAACTTCAGAACTCGACAGTGCATTTTCCTGGGTTATAGTGTATCCCATAAAGGTTATAAGTGTTTCGATCGATCCACTGGAAGAATATATATATCCCGTGATGTGATTTTTGATGAAACAATTTTTCCTTTTGCCAATCAGGTCATAACCGAAACACAAATTCCTAAAACATCTCATCATCCCACAATTCTGCCTATGCTCTCTAAAAATGTTCAGTACACTGAACAATCTCTCACACGCATCAATCCCACTGAAATATCTTCTCAATCCAATCCAGCAATAGATGTTTCTCAAACAAGGAATAGAACAACTAATCCTTTGGCTGCTCACGATACTCCTGGTACTAGTGACTCTCATGCAGGAACTCCAGATGAAGATGGTCCAGGTCATTCAAACTCAGGTTCAGAAACTGCATCTCAAGGCTTGTGTGAGATCCCAATCGTTTCAAGTGAAACTCAAGAGCCAGAAGTGGTTAGAGGTCACCCAATGTGTACCAGGTTGCGTGATAACACGCGACGTCCAAAGGAGTTTACAGATGGGACAATGCATTACCCAGAAAATGCACGCAAGTTTACAAGTTCAGCTACTGTAACTCATTCGACAAGTGTGTATTCTGCAGCAGTAGCTGGGTCTGAACCTGAAAACTTTCAGCAAGCAATGCAGCATCCAAAATGGAAAGCAGCCATGGACTCAGAATATTCAGCATTGCAACAGAATGAGACATGGGATTTGGTGCCACCAAGAAGAGGAATCAATCTAATTGATAGCCGATGGGTGTACAAGATAAAGAGAAAAGCCGATGGGTCAGTTGATAGATTCAAAGCTCGCCTTGTAGCGAAAGGGTTTAAGCAGAGATATGGTGTTGATTATTTAGACACCTACTGCCCAGTTGTGAAGCCAACAACAGTAAGAATTATTCTCTCATTTGCAGTCTCAAAGGGATGGACTATGCACCAAATAGACATTCAAAATGCCTTTCTCCATGGAGTACTGCAAGAGGAGGTTTTCATGAAGCAACCTCCTGGTTATGAAGATCCAAGCAAGCCCTCCAATTATATCGGTCGTCTCAAGAAAGCTTTATATGGGCTCAAACAAGCTCCAAGGGCTTGGCACTTCCGGCTAACTAGCAAACTTCAGGAACTTGGATTCAGTCCATCAAGAACTGATACATCTCTTTTTATATTCAGACAAGGAGGAGTGACCATCTACATGCTCATCTATGTAGATGACATAATCATTGTGAGCTCTTCGTCCAGTGCAACAAGACGACTTATACAACAATTGACAGCTGATTTTGCAGTGAAAGACCTTGGTAAACTAGAGTATTTTCTTGGTATTGAGGTGAAGCCACAAAAGAATGGTATTTTGTTGTGTCAGAAGCGATATGCACTGGACTTACTAAAAAGGTCCAATATGGAAAAATGTAGGCCAATATCAACACCAATGGCTTTGGGAGAAAAGCTAGAAAAGGATCAAGGTACTCTTCTAAAAGAGACTGAACAATTTCAGTATAGAAGTGTTGTCGGGGGGCTGCAGTATCTGACTATTACAAGACCAGATCTTTCATATGCAGTAAATCGGGTTTGCCAATTCATGCAAAACCCAACTGATACACATTGGAGTGCAGTGAAGAGAATACTTCGCTATGTCAGAGGTACTTTTGATCAAGGACTGAAAATTCAGAGTTCAGTGTCAAACACAATCAGTGCCTTTTCAGACGCGGACTGGGCTGGATGTCTGATTGATCGGCGATCAACAAATGGTTTTGCAGTCTTCATTGGTGAAAATCTTGTCTCCTGGAGCTCACGCAAGCAACAATCTGTTTCAAGGTCTAGTACTGAGGCTGAGTACAAGGCTATAGCTAATGTGACAGCGGAAGTTATATGGATTCAATCACTATTAAGAGAGCTTGGTGTAGTTCAGTATAAGCCGCCTATTCTCTGATGTGACAATCTTGGCACCACTTATTTGACCGCAAATCCAATGTTTCACGCAAGAACTAAGCATATTGAAGTCGATTTCCATTTTGTCCGAGAGCAAGTGGCCAGAAGAGCAATGGAAGTCAGATTTATTTCATCTAAAGATCAACTCACAGATGTCTTCACTAAGCCATTGTCAAGAGCTCCATTCAATGTAATTTGTAACAATCTCAACCTGAGAAAAACAGCTTGTGATTGAGGGGGCGTGTTAGAAAATAGTCGTGTGTTTAAGCTGGTTGTTAGGTGTTTACTGAGTTTGTGTGAGCTGAGTCAATTCCGTTAGTATGATCCCCGTTTTCAGGATCAACTAACTGCTGTAAACGCTACGTGCGCTCTGATATAAATTACAGTGAGATCCTATTAGGATCTTGTGATTGCCAAAACTAAAAGCCTACTCAAGCTTTTAACCTTCATACCCTTTATTTATAGTGTCAAGATTATAATCCGACCCCAACACGACTTGGACTCTTATTAATCTCAAATACTAACTCTCCAACAAACATTGACACTGATCTTAATGAACAAGCAAAAAATATATTACGTCTCAAATAACTTACTGTGCAGTCCAGTTCTCAGTCCATAAGAGGGGCTTATTCTTGTCTGTCGGACCTGGCCATGTATCTCCACAGTGCCTACCGTTGCAGGTAGGGATCTAGAAAAGAAAATTCATGAGATTAAACGACTGAATCAGGGTAGATCATAAACAATAAGATATTCGTTTTGACTATTTTCAATTTTATAAAACTGCAAAAATAGCACTTTTTTGGAAGGGAAAAACATCACGTTGACCATGTAATATAGTACAACCAGTGATCAGATCGAAAATGTTTGACATTTGAACACTGGCAAATAATAGGGCAAGATCAAATTGCAAATGTCGCCGTTAATAAGCTGTTGATCATAGAGAAGCACAAAATGATCATAAGAAAGTTACCACTTCACCAGGAGCTTTAGTCTGCTTGCACATGATCCACGGCACCCCGGTGTTGGTCTTGATGGCCATCTTGGCTGCCCAGTTGATGTATTTGGTGCCCTCCTCTTTGAATGCCACTTCCAAGTGCTGGTACTCATTTTCAATCTGTTGTGCAGAAACATATATATCATCAGAGAAGCATGATCTGAACACGTTACTTGTCAGGTGATTCATGAAAACATTATGGGGCTGCAAGTATTTGACTAATGAACCTGTGATAGAATGATGGGGCCTCCTTGTGATGCAAAGAGCTTGGCATCCTTGAGCTTGTTCACTATGAGATTCACAAACTTCTTCATGTGCGTCTGCATAAAGAAAACCAATATATAGGTCATCATGATGAGTCTGAAATTGCTATGCTGCAAAATTTACTTCCATTTCTCCTCGGAATGCATCTAATAAATATGTGCGCAACAAACAAATCCCTTTTTTCTAAAAGGGACAAGTTTCACTTTTTCAGAAATTGAGATCCTTGGTTGCTTTACTACAGAATTTTTTTGATTTGATTTGATTTGATCGTCAGATTCATCACCTTGAAAGGCTCATTGTTCGTCCGGAAGACTATGTCAGGGACCTCCCGGAGCCAGTAGGGCAGCCCTCTGAAAGAATGGGAACAGAAAAACAAAAGAAGAAAACACATTATTAAACACGAGTTGCAACACATTAGACGCGATCAGGCAGGCATGACTGAATGAGATGTGAAGCCACACAAACAAACCCATGGTTCCACTCGGCCTGGACGAAGGGCCCAATCCGAACAACGGCGTACATCTCCTGCTCCTGGATCAGCTTGAAGAACTTCACCAGATCGTACCTCCCTTCGAAATTGTACTGAAACCAATCAATGGATCGACGCCATGGCACTCATCAATTCGAATGAATCGATCAAATGAAATGCCGACGCATATATGTACGTGTGCACGCCTACCACATCCTTCTCGGGCTCGTGGCCGTTCCAGAAGACATAGGTCTCGACGACGTTGAGGCCGCCTTCTTTGGCCTTGCTGATGAGGTCGGGCCACGCGTCGGGCGGGCTCCGGGGGTAGTGGATGGACCCCGAGAAGAAGATCTCCCTCCGGCCGTCGATGATGAGCGAGCGCCGGTCGTACGTGATGACGGTGCCGTTCTTGGTCAGCTCGTACGCCGCGGCGGCCGAGGCGAGCAGCACGACGAGCACCGCGGTGGAGAGCCGGACGCGGAGGGACATGTCATGCAAGCTGGGAATCGCGCGAGATGGGCAGGGGTTGACCGTGCCGTGCGTTCGTGAAACTAAGGGCTACGAGTTCGCGCTCCTGCTATCCCTAAAATAGGAGGGGGAGGAGGAGCTTAAAGGCAATGGGGTGCAATGCGGAGGAGTGGCCGCGCGGCAACGCAGGGCGCCGCGGGCGGCGTCGAGGAGACCGACGTGAGCGCGATGCCATCCGTCCACGCGGGCCGCGGCCCTTCTTCCCCTTCCCTGCGCACAGCCGCAGCCAAGATTCGAGACGGTTGTGTTCGCTGACGGTCACGCGTACGTGCGCACAGGGCTTTTCCCGGTGGTTTTGGTGTTTTGACTGAATCGTCCATGGATCGGAATGGTTACGCCTGCATGAGCTGGGTCGCATGTGAGATTTGAACACCTGGTTTGGTGTTTGCTGCTGCGGATGTCAGGCATCGCTGGTCTGGTGTGTGTTGCGTTTGCGGTTTCGGTTTTGGGCGAGGCAATTCGACAAACACCTTGTGTGCGCCCGTGACGTACTGCTTAAATGGTTCCTAATTTTGGTTGTATGTTATATATGGAGCTAACAAGGAAGAGATGGTGTTTAGATCACATATAGTGCTAGCTGTTCATACGTTGCTTTCTCATGTTGGTGGCGTGAAGATCAGAAGATGTTTTTGTGTTCCATGTACAGTAGCTGCCTAGCAGGGGAAATTGTAGGAGAAAACGCACAAACATTGGTTCTCAATCTCACATACACGCATAATAGCAGAATTGGAGAAGCTGAGACTAGTTGCCTATCCTTAGGCCGTGTTTGGAGGCATTAAGCCAACTTTAGTTTCTGAAAAGCCGGTAAGTTCTTCAAACAGCTCAGCTTTTAAGTGATTTTTGACATAAGCTGGAAACCATATATACCTAGCTAAAGCCAAAAGCCGAAAGCTGGTTGAAGCTGCTTTTTTAGCTTATTACTGAGAAAAATTAGCTATTTGTCAAACGGCCTCTTATAAAAAACTACAACCGTTTTTCAGAGCAGAAAGTCAAAAACAACTTTTTAGAAAAACTAAAACTCTCCTAAATAGGCCCTTAAGCTTCCAATTCTTGAGCTTTTTATGTATACCTAGCCCTAGGAGCAAATATGCGACACTTGGTTCCTCTGTATTGTATAGATCTAATAACTAGTTTAAGCTGCTTCGGGACTTCCATTTTCTACCTGTGTGGTTAACGTTCACTGATCTAGGATTGTATTCTGCTTGTATTTTGGAATTACTCCTAGGCTACCTTGCTCTTTTTTATGTGGAGGACTTCATTTCTTTGCTCTGCCTTGCAGATGGCAAGATGCTGGCACATACGATATGAACACAAAAACTGGTGGTGCAAATGGTTCAATCAGATTTGAAGAAAAGTACACTCATGGTTCAAATGCTGGTCTAAAAATTGCTATTGATCTCCTCGGTACGTGTTATTTATACCCAAATACTCATGTGCTAGTAGATGGCTGTCCAAGAACACCCTTTTTTTTATTTGCTTATGAGGACATTGCTGTGCTTGACTTTGAAGAAATTAATTTGGGCATTCTTGTTAGTTTCTCACAAGTTCAAATTCTTATTTGTCGCCTTGGGTTTCTGCAATAGCTTGAAGGCCAGACTGCAAAATAACTGATTTTTTTTTTATTTCAGTCAAACAGTTTAGGATGAATAGTCAGAAAAATTTACAGTCCCCTAGTAGCTACTCATGAAAAGAGCATTTGACAATAAAAAGGTGCTTGGACATGGCTATTTCTAGGTGTATACCCTGCCAGATGGCCACTTGAGTACTTGACCTATTCATAACAATGGTCCACTTAAATAGGCTGCTTTATTCACATCATCACATTTACAAGTGGGAGATCTCTCAGAGTACTTCAATTTTATCAACCCAGTAACTATTCTAGATGGCATTGCACCTTTTGAGTCTAATAATACTCTGTGTAGAATCACACAAGTGACACATTTCGGTTGTGCTAGTTCTTGTTACATTGGTCCTTACTTCACTGCTGAAATAAACCAAATGATCATTGTCGCTTATCCAACTGTCCTTTGTTGTCGCAACAGAGCCTATTACAGCAAAGAATCCAAGGATTACATATGCAGACCTTTATCAGGTAATCTGGATTGCTTGAGTTCGCTCTTGTATTATACTAAGGTCATTGGTACTAAGATATCTGACATTTTCCGCACATTGAGCTTTTGCATCCTATTGAGTACTGTGAAACAGTGAATTCAATATATATACTTATGTGCTAAGTAGATTTTACTTACAGCTTGCTGGCGTGGTTGCAGTTCAAGTTACTGGGAGCCCAACCATTGAGTTCATTCCTAGAAGACGTGTACGTGAAATAACGTTTCTGTATAAATTGATGCATAATTCCTGATGCTCACTTATTGAATACTTTTGATCTAAATCAGGATTCATCGGTTTGTCCCTGTGAAGGGCGTCTACCTGATGCTAAGAAAGGTCATTACCACTAGGGGTGGGCAATCGGTTAATTCAGTTTTTTCGTTTTTAAATATTTCGGTTTTTGGATTTTGCTAACCGAACCGAATTAACCGAACCAAATCGGTTCGGTTAATTCGGTTTTCGATTTAACCGAATTGGTAGGAGTCTTCCCGTAAGCCTCTTTCTTCCACTTCGCCTGTAGCCAATCCCCCTCCAATTCGCCTCAGCCTCCAGATCAACTCCTCCCCAGCCCACAGGATTGAGTCCAAGTCTTCGATGGCGTCATGGCTAAGGTGTCCCTCGCCGTCCAGGACGCCGACTTCCTGCGCCACCTCGACAATGACGGCCTCAAGATGGAGTTCGCCGCCGCCACCCAACAGCTCCGCCGCAACGACAACCTCCTGGAGCTGCTCTCCGACTTTGCGCTGGTTGGTCTCCCGGAGGTCGGAGCCATGGAGGAGATGGGGGAGAGCCTGATTGGACCATGGCTCCACGCCAACACCCAAACTCCTAGTCGTCCTCGGCTTCCGCCGCCGCTGTCTCGCCGTGACCGCAGCACCGCGAAGAGATCCACCGGTGACGAGGTGAAGCGGAGGGGAAGCCGTAGAGAGCGGCCTAGGCGGATCCCGTCGGCATGGAGGGGGGACTATGATGGACGGCGAGCGTTGCGCGGCAGCCGGTAGGATGTGTACGATCTGCGATGTGCGCGATTGCGGTGATTGGCGATTTGGTTCAGTTGGGAGGAAGGCATTGAGGAGATGGGGATCGGGAGATGGCGATTTGAAAATGGAGACGGGAGATTATGGGAGGATTTGAGGAGATGGGGATAGGGACTTCGGGAGGAAGGGAACCGAACCGACCGGGCGCTGTGCGATGCGACGCGAGTGAGATGGGGATCGAATCCAGTATTTTGGTCATTCGGCGTTTCGGTTTTTAAAAGTTCAAAACCCAATCGAAGCCTGAAAACCGAAGAACATTAAAATAAAAACCGAACCGAAAACCAAAAACCGAAATAATCGGTTAATTCGGTTTTTCGGTTTCGGTTTATTTATGCCTACCCCTATGTAAGGACCCGGATCCACTGATTCGAACCCACTGTGTTTACCGCACTAGTCCCAGGATCAACGCTAGTGCACACAGCTCAACATTGGTACATATCACATCATACTCAACGATAATAGAAATAATACTTCATTTATTGATATAGCTAAGTGTATAATCTTATGACCAACTTACATTATTAAGCCACACAGGGCAAGACTTGAATTACAAGCTAAGAATTAAGCAGCGGATAGTAGAAGACGTAGATAGCTCATCAGTTCACCACAGACAACTGACAAGGCTCGGACCCTAATGACTCGCATCCTCCGGGAACTCCTCCACCAAAAGAGATGTAGATTCTTCAACTGTTCATTATTGTTGTTGGCAAGGGTGAGTACTTAAAGCACTCAACAAGTTGTGCACAGAATGCAATTCTATGTAACTACATGCAAGGCTTATTCCAAAGGATAGGCTATTATGGCTATTTTGCAATAAGCAGCATTTACGAACAAATACAGTAAATAAATTATAAAGACTGTAAAACAAATAACAATAATAATTAGATTCGGTATTTTTCAAGTAAACCAAGTTTCCAATTCTAGGTCAATTCCCAACTCCCAAGGCACCCTGCCATCCCAACCAAGTTTTTCATTTTAATTAAGCTAACCCTTAACTGTAATTCCGAGCATTGCTCAATACCATGAGCACGGCTATCCGAATAGTTTTACACTCTGCAGAGGTTATGCACTTTACCCACACGATACAACCAAACACCACAAAGGCGGGTGATTATAACAAAGCCTTTACAATGCTCCACCTAGACCCAGTACTGCTCGCTAAGGTTTCAACACTGGTGGGACTGGTTACCACATCTAGGGCCCCCTCTTGCGCCACGTGAGTCTACCCCAAATATAGGAACTCACTAGTCACCTCGACAGTACCGAAATCTAGACTTTACAAATTAATCAGCTAGGCTGTCCCATTCCAGACATGTGGTTGCATGATTGACTCAGTTCAAAGGCTTGCAAGGTTAAGTCCTCAGAGTGATCAGGGCAAGACATCCACATACCTTCTGCCCATCGGGCCCACCTTGGCATACTCGCCCCTTGTCACATGCCCCAATCTAAGTGATTATCACCCAAGTTGATTACCAAGCACCACGTGCCATCAACAAGTCAATATCGTTGCGTGACATGACTCGCCACTACAACTCAATCTCATTGTGAGACTTCACATGACACACAAGTTCACATCTTTGTTCCATATTCCATTAGTCAAGATTAATCATTGATGATTCATGTACATGTGATGACGTGGCATAGCTAAGCATTCTACAACGGTCTAACCAACCCATGTTGATTATCAATATTAACCAACTATTAGTTAACCATCCTAGGGTGACAATTGGATCATGGCATACAAATGACAAGGTAGGGTATATAGATCAAATGGGGAAATTAACTAGATCCAAATTTAAATTGAAACAGTTGTATACTTGAATTACTATGCAATAAGGTAAAACAATATAGCATTTGTATAAGCATGGGTTCAACATGATCAAAGCACAACTTTCCTTGGAATGAGTTCTGGTCTTGCTCTGGAACTTGATCTTGAGTTGTTGAATCTTCCTCCAAAGTGTCGCACAATTCAACGTCTATGCGTACCGACGGAGAAAAACAAATAAATACCAAAACAGAGATAAAATAACTCCAAAATCAAATAAAATTCACCATTAAATATATCTCAATTTTACAAATTTTTAGAAATTTGAATCACTCAAATCCGAGTTAAAATGCAAAAGTTATAGCCTTTTAAAGTTTGAATAAATACTGAAAATACAGAAATTGGAAAATCCGAATTAACTGAATTATTTTTAGATTGAAAAACCGATTTACTGTATCAGCATGACGTCAGCCCTGACCCGAACCAATCAGATGCTGCCACGTGCCCCTCGGTCCATGGACCGTGTCCATGAACCTCCTCGGGTTCACGATGCACCCGGTCCATGCGGGTCTGGACCACTGACACGCGGGTCCCACGCCTCGGCTGAATCAGCGCCAGCACAACGCCAACGTGGCATCACGCAACGCGCCACCCCAGCGATCCTGCCCACGTGGCCGCCACACGTCGGCGAAGCGTCTAGCCACGTCACCACCACCGGCACGGGACCCTATGGTCACTGCCGGCGGCCGACGAGGGCATCTACCTAAAGCTCTCGACGTCGCCTACCTGCTGACGCACAAAGATCTGGGATTTGGGTACCAGTTCACAGCGGCGGCGGCTTCTTCCTCGGTGGCGACGGCTTCTTGGTGATCTCCCTCTCTGGCGGCGCTCTAGCAGAACGGACGCGCGCACGAGGTGCTCTGTGTGAAGGCGAAGCAGATGCGATCGGTCTCGGGCCTTGCGGCGGCTTAACGACGGCGAATCGACGATTCTTCGATGCGGCGACGCTCGAAAAATCTTCACGAATTCACGACGAATGGCGGCGCGCTCAAGAGGCTAGCTTAGGGCTTTGATCTGTGGCAGAGAGGCGAACCGGGTGCCCCCTTTTATAGCCATGCTACCCCTCTCCGGCGGCGACTCGAACACGGAGTCCACTGTAGCCATGGCTCCGAGTCCTGCACGAGGACGATGACGCAGCGCCGTTCGATGGTGATCCAACGGCCCGAAGATCTCCTGACGCGGCATGATCCTAACCTTCCGCGATATCTTTCCAACAGTGCTGATCCATCGAGTCCCGAACTGGTACGCCTTGATGTCCATCGTGTGATCTCGATCCAACGGCGATGATTAAACCTTCTAGAAAACGGGCTAAACGGGCTGCGCAACTCTGGGCCACTCACGCACAGTATACGGGCCAAGCCCAATACTATTCATCCATTTTTTTAAAAGGATTTTTGATTTAAAATAATCACAGAAATTCATTTAATTTGTTTCAGGCAATAAAATTATCAGGAAAAATCCAAGAAAATTCTCAAAAAATACTTTGAGGCCTTTTGAACTCAAATAAAATATTTTTGGCAAAACTGTATTTTAACTTTGCATATTTTTAAATAGTTTTCAACAAAAGACCAATATATTTAATTTAAAGTAAATTCAAATAAATCCAGAAAAATCCAATAAATTCCAAAAAACATAAAATGGACAAATAACCAATAAGATGATATTAAAACAAAATTTGGGGTGTTACAAACCTCCCCCCTAACAGAATCTCGACCCCGAGATTCAGTGCTAACTAAAGAATAGGTTTGGAAACTCTGACTTCAAATCTTCCTCACGCTCCCAAGTTGCTTCACTTTCTAAATGATTGCTCCACTGAACTCTGCAAAAGCGAATGGACCTGTTCCTGGTCCTGCGTTCCATAACATCCAAAATTCTGACTGGCTGCTCCTTATATGTCAAATCTTCCTGCAGCTCTATTGCGTCCAATGGGGTTTGCTCTGTTGGCACTCTAAGACATTTCTTGAGTTGAGACACATGAAACACATTATGCACACCTGACAATGACTGCGGCAACTCCAATTGGTAGGCAACTTCCCCACGACGGCTCAAAATCTTAAATGGACCAACATATCGAGGGGCAAGTTTTCCCTTCACATGAAACCTCTTAACGCCCTTGAGAGGGGTAACCCTGAGATACACGAAATCATCTGGCTCGAAACTCAAATCTCGACGACGGTTATCAGCGTAGCTCTTTTGCCTTGATTGTGCTACTTTCAACCTCTCTCTGATCATAGCAACTCGCTCTTGGCTTCCTTGAGAATATCCGGTCCAAATACCATACGATCTCCTGTCTCATTCCAATTCAGCGGAGTACGACAAGCACGTCCATATAATACCTCAAATGGCGACATTCGCAAACTAGCTTGATAGCTGTTGTTATAACTGAATTCTGCATATGGTAAACACTTATCCCATGATGTGGTATAAATCAATGCGCAGGCTCTCAGCATATCTTCTAGGATCTGATTAACCCTTTCGGTCTGTCCATCTATCTGCGGATGATACGCTGTGCTAAAGTTTAATCGAGTCCCCATAGCTTCATGTAGTTTATCCCAAAACCTTGAGGTGAATTGAGTACCTCTATCCGAGACTATCTTCTTTGGCACTCCATGCAAACACACAATCCTAGACATGTATAGCTCTGCCAAACGTTCTCCTGAGTAAGTTGTCTTAAGTGGTAAAAAGTGAGCTACCTTGGTCAATCGATCAACAATGACCCATATGGAGTCATATCCACTCTGAGTTTTAGGTAAACCGGTTATAAAATCCATACCGATTTCTTCCCATTTCCATTCAGGAACCTTTAGCGGCTGCAGCAAACCCGCTGGCCTTTGATGCATTGCTTTAACTCTCTGGCATACGTCGCACAACGCAACGTGCTCGGCCACTTCTCACTTCATGTTAGGTCACCAAAACCTCTCTCTCAAATCTTGATACATTTTCGCACTTCCTGGATGAATCGAGTACTTAGAATCGTGAGCATGTGACTGTATTAATACTTTTGAAAGGTGTTTTATTTGCTCGCAGTTCCCGTTTGATACCCGCCTTTTCCTTCTGTTTGGACAAGAAGAGATATGAAATATTTGACTAAGATCTTCCTCAAGAATCAATTGCTTCAGGTCCTTTTTATTCAGCACACAAATTCGACCGTTGAAGAACATGGTTCCTTGCCCATCCAAGGTGAAATCCACGGCTAAGCCTTCCTCTTTCTTTGACTTGATCTTAGTGATTTTCTCATCATCTTTTGGCCTTCTCTGATCTGATCCTCAAGTGTTGGCTTTACTTCCAGAGCAGCTACAACTCCTTGTGGGACCACTTCCAACTTTAACTTCTGAAATTCTTTACATAGCTCTGGTTGATCATCCGTTGTTAGCGCATTCGCACTATGGCTCTTTCGATCAGAGCATCCGCTACCACATTAGCTTTCCCAGGGTGATAATGAATTCCCACATTATAATCCTTAATTAACTCTAGCCACCTTCATTGCCTCATATTAAGTTCTGCTTGAGTGAATATGTACTTCAGGCTCTTGTGGTCTGTATATATCTCACATCTGTTCCCTATAAGATAATGACGCCATATTTTCAAGGCATGCACTACGGCAGCTAACTCCAAATCATGCATCGGATAATTCTCTTCATGCGGCCTTAACTGCCTTGACGCATAAGCCACGGCTTTGCCATTTTGCATCAACACGCATCCCAGACCTTGCTTTGAAGCATCACAATAAATATCAAAACCATTCTGCACATCCGGCAATACTAATACAGGAGCTGTCGTTAGACGCTTCTTCAGTTCCATAAAACTCTTTTCGCACTCTGGCGTCCATGCAAACTTATTTTCTTTCTTCAACAACTGCGTAAGGGGTTTAGCAATCGTTGAGAATCCTTCTATGAATCGACAATAATATCCCGCCATTCCCAGAAAACTACGAATCTGAGTAACAGACTTCGGTTCTTCCCAAAGTAACACTGCATCCACTTTGCTTGGATCAACTGCAACTCCTTTAGCAGTTATTACATGACCAAGAAATTCAACCTTCTCCTTCCAAAAATCACACTTGCTGAACTTAGCGTACAGCCGATGTTCTCGCAACCTTTCTAAAACCGTCCTCAAATGCTCCGCATGCTCTTCCTCTGTCTTCGAGAAAATTAGGATATCGTCTATAAAGACTACAACAAACTTATCCAAGTACTCCATGAAAACCTTATTCATCATGTTCATGAAATATGCAGGGGCATTAGTCAATCCAAATGACATTACTGTGAACTCATAGTGTCCATATCACGTAGAGAACGCAGTCTTAGGCACATCCTCTACTCGGATCTTCAACTGATGGTATCCAGAACGAAGATCTATTTTAGAAAACTCCGCTCCTTAAGCGATCAAATAAATCATCGATCCTGGGCAATGGGTACTTATTCTTGATTGTTACTTCATTGAGTGCTCGATAATCAATACACATCCTAAGACTTCCGTCTTTCTTCCGGACAAACAAAACCGGCGCTCCCCATGGTGACGAACTTGGTCTGATAAAGCCCTTCTCCAGCAGTTCCTCAATCTGCTTTTTCATTTCTACCAACTCATCGGTAGGCATCCGATAAGGTCTCTTTGATATCGGTGCTGTCCCTGGTGCTAACTCAATAACGAACTCGATGTCGTGATCTGGCGGCATCCCTGGCAAATCTTCTGGAAACACGTTCGGGTATTCTTTGACTACTGGCACACTTTCTATGCTGATGGCTTGCACATTGTTGACCACTAACTGTCCATCACGAACTGCGATCGCTTGGAGTTCTACCTTCTTGCCACTAGGGCTTTCCAACGATACGATCCTTCGGCCACAATCCAAAACAGCTTTATGTTTGGACAGCCAATCCATTCCAAGGATAACATCTAGGGATTGCGTATCTATCAAGATAAGATTTGCTAGAAATTCTATCCCATCCATAAGCAACTTAACTCCCACACACCCAAGGCTAGATCTAAGCTCAGATCCTGGGGCTTGGACTATTAGCACACACTTAAGATTTACGACATTGAATCCATTCTTGGTTGCAAAACTTTGAGAAACGAACAAATGTGAAGCTCCAGAATCAAATAAAACTGTGGCAGGTACTGAGTTAACCAGAAACTTACCCAATACGACGTCCGTAGCCTCTTGAGCTCCATCTGCAGTGATGTGGTTGATCCTACCACGCGTGGTTGATTGAGGGGTTGCTCCAGCTTGACCTAGCGCACAATTTCCTCCTGGCGCTGGTGCCTTGGCAGGTGTTGATCCCAAGTTAAAATGCACTAGCGTGATGCCTCCCTTCTGTGGACACCTATTAGAGAAATGCCCTAGCTCGTTACATGTGTAGCATCTCTTGTTGTCATTGCGACTCCCTCCGGTGCATTCACGCCTGTCTTGGTGTCTGAAAATTCAGTTAGCGGGCGGGTGCGAGGGTTGATGCCCTGTTTACAACTCAGGGTTGGAATCTGGCAAACTGCTGCGGTGACATTCTCAAACGTAGGTGGTTGGGACGTCCACCCTGATTAGTCATCAAACGCTTACGGTTTTCACCCAGCTCTTTACGCTTGTCTTTCAGAATCAATGCCTTATTAATCAATTCCTGAAAGTCCGAAAAATTGTGAGTGATCAACCCTACTTGTAGTCCTGCGTTTAGTCCCTTCATGAAGCGGGATTGCCTAGCTTTATCGGTCGCTACGTCTTCAGGGGCATAGCGAGCTAGCTGCGTAAACTTGTTCAGGTAATCAGCCACGGACTGGCCTCCTTGCTTCAGAGCCCTAAATTCCTCCTTCTTGAGGTCCATCATACCTTCGGGGACATGGTATTGATGAAAAGCAGCAGTAAATTCATTCCATGTGATCTCCTGTGGGGCTTCATGTGCGGCACAATAGTTTTCCCACCATTCTGCGGCAGTTCCTTCCAATTGATGAGAAGCGTAGAGCATCTTCTCATTGCCCTCACATTGAGTGATATGGAGCTTCTTCTCAATGGTCCTAAGCTAGTCATCTGCTTCCAAGGGGTTAACAATTCCTGAAAAGGTTGGCGGCCGAGTCCTTATAAAATCTGACAGCTTGATATAAGACCGCGTTCCACCATTGTTGTTCTGGTTCACATGATTGTTGTTATTTGCAGCCACGTTAGTCATCTGTTGCATCTGTTGCATCATGGTTTGCATCAGTTGAGTTTGTGCGGCGAGAAATGCTCCCAAATTTTGCATGTCAACTGGCGGTGGTGGCTGAGGATGGCCTCCATCATTGGGGTTGTCGTTTTGACGCAGTTCACTTCCTGAAGCACCGTTGTTTCCACGAGTATTTACCATTTGTTGATTGCCTTTGGGTTAGGAAAGGTAGATGCATCATAGATAAGATGTAAGAATTTCTAAGACGGGGAAATAGGTTAAACCCAACTAAAATAATTCTTTATTTATTCTTGGTATGGTTTCTTATAAAAGCCTACAAGCTCTGCAACACATACTGCACACTCAGCAACACAAAGAAGCAAACTAATCATGAAACCTTAACATCTATTAGAAAAGTAAGGACTAACTTAAAGACGCGACTCAACACTCGTGTCTTAACACAACTCTAAGACTGACTCTCACACATCCAGCCACCCCGGCTGAGATTGTCCCGGCGCATACACCGGTGGGTGGGCTGTCATAGGAGCAAACCTATCCTGGTGACCTACTGCTGGCTCCTCTGCAGCAACAGGAACTTCACGCTCCTCTGGCTCCCACTCTCGCTCCTCTGGATCCTCCTCAGACTCCTCGACTAGCTCCTGAGCTCCCTGGGTCACGCGCTCCAACTGGTCCTCAACCTCCTCTAGGGCCTCTCCCAACTCAGTGATCACTCCGATAGCTGCGGCACGGGTCTCCTCAAGCTCCTACTCTGTCACTCTGAGTGCCTCGTACACGGTCTCCAGCTCCTGAGTAGTCTCTCCCATACGCTCCTCCTGAGCGACAGCGAACTCGACAAGGTGTACTGCAGTAGCACACTTGTACTGCAGAGATGCTGATCGGCCTGTTAGCTTCACCATTCTCCCGGGCGTAAATAATCAACTTGCAAATAAATCCTCGGTGCACACCGTTAACTGACCAGCTGCCTCCTCGGTAAAGTGGACCATAGAACCCTCAAGCGTCTGAAGAACTCTCTATAGCTCCATGGCGTAGCCACCTGCTGACTCCTCAAAGGTCGGAACGATCGGCATCTGCTCCATAAGAACTTTGAATAAGTTCTTCATCCAAAACGGCATTAAAACGGTAAATTCAGCAAAGGCGAGAAGTGGAGAATAAGAAGAGTCAAGAGTGTTCTATTAGTCCATTTTAAATTTCTCTTTAGAAAATAGTTTTGGACACTCCCAGGACACTACCATGCTATTTAGGGCCAAGACCTACTGTCAGTATGCTCTGATACCACTTCTATAAGGACCCGAATCCACTGATTCGAACCCACTGCGTTTACCGCACTAGTCCCAGGATCAACGCTAGTGCACACAGCTCAACATTGGTACATATCACATCATACTCAACTATAATAGAAATAATACTTCATTTATTGATATAGCTAAGTGTATGATCTTATAACCAACTTACATTATTAAGCTACACAGGGCAAGACTTGAATTATAAGCTAAGAATTAAGCAGCGGATAGTAGAATACATAGATAGCTCATCAGCTCACCACAGGCAACTGACAAGGCTCGGACCCTAATGACTCGCATCCTCCGGGAACTCCTCCTCCAACAGAGGTGTAGATTCTTCAACTGTTCATTATTGTTGTTGGCAAGGGTGAGTACTTAAAGCACTCAACAAGTTGTGCACAGAATGCAATTCTATGTAACTACATGCAAGGCTTATTCCAAAGGATAGGCTATTATGGCTATTTTGCAATAAGCAGCATTTACGAACAAATACAGTAAATAAATTATAAAGACTGTAAAACAAATAACAATAATAATTAGATTCGGTATTTCTCAAGTAAACCAAGTTTCCAATTCTAGGTCAATTCCCAACTCCCAAGGCACCCTGCCATCCCAACCAAGTTTTTCATTTTAATTAAGCTAACCCTTAACCGTAATTCCCGAGCATTGCTCAATACCACGAGCACGGCTATCCGAATAGTTTTACACTCTGCAGAGGTTATGCACTTTACCCACACGATACAACCAAACACCACAAAGGCGGGTGATTATAACAAAGCCTTTACAATGCTCCACCTAGACCCAGTACTGCTCGCTAAGGTTTCAACACTGGTGGGACTGGTGACCACATCCAGGGCCCCCTCTTGCGCCACGTGAGTCTACCCCAAATATAGGAACTCACTAGTCACCTCGACAGTACCAAAATCTAGACTTTACAAATTAATCAGCTAGGCTGTCCCATTACAAACATGTGGTTGCATGATTGACTCAGGTCAAAGGCTTGCAAGGTTAAGTCCTCAGAGTGATCAGGGCAAGACATCCACATACCTTCTGCCCATCGGGCCCACCTTGGCATACTCGCCCCTTGTCACTTGCCCCAATCTAAGTGATTATCACCCAAGTTGATTACGAAGCACCATGTGCCATCAACAAGTCAATATCGTTGTGTGACATGACTCGCCACTACAACTCAATCTCATTGTGAGACTTCACATGACACACAAGTTCACATCTTTGTTCCATATTCCATTAGTCAAGATTAATCATTGATGATTCATGTATATGTGATGACGTGGCATAGCTAAGCATTCTACAACGGTCTAACCAACCCATGTTGATTATCAATATTAACCAACTATTAGTTAACCATCCTAGGGTGATAATTGGATCATGGCATACAAATGACAAGGTAGGGTATATAGATCAAATGGGTAGATTAACTAGATCCAAATTTAAATTGAAACAGTTGTATACTTGAATTACCATGCAATAAGGTAAAACAATATAGCATTTGTATAAGCATGGGTTCAACATTATCAAAGCACAACTTGCCTTGGAATGAGTTCTGGTCTTGCTCTGGAACTTGATCTTGAGTTGTTGAATCTTCCTCCGAAGCGTCGCACAATTCAACGTCTATGCGTACCGACGGAGAAAAGCAAATAAATACCAAAATAGAGAGAAAATAACTCCAAAAATCAAATAAAATTCACCATTAAATAGATCTCAATTTTAAATTTTTTTTAGAAATTTGAATCACTCAAATCCGAGTTAAAATGCAAAAGTTATAGCCTTTTAAAGTTTGAATAAATACTGAAAATACAGAAATTAGAAAATCCGAATTAACTGAATTATTTTTAGATTGAAAAACCGATTTACTGCATCAGCATGACGTCAGCCCTGACCCGAACCAATCAGATGCTGCCACGTGCCCCTCGGTTCATGGACCGCGTCCATGAACCTCCTCGGGTTCACGATGCACCCGGTGCATGCGGGTCTGGACCACTAACACGCGAGTCCCACGCCTCGGCTGAATCAGCGCCAGCACAGTGCCAACGCGGCACCACGCAATGCGCCACCCCAGCGATCCTGCCCACATGGCTGCCACACGTCGACGAAGCGTTTAGCCACGTCACCACCACCGGCACGGGACCCTATGGTCACCGCCAGCGGCCGATGAGGGCATCTACCTAAAGCTCTCGACGTCGCCTACCTGCTGACGCGCAAAGATCTGGGATTTGGGTACCAGTTCACGGCGGCGGCTTCTTCCTCGGCGGCGACGGCTTCTTGGTGATCTCCCTCTCTGGCGGCGCTTTGGCAGAACGGACGCGCGCACGAGGTGCTCTGTGTGAAGGCGAAGCAGATGCGATCGGTCTCGGACCTTGCGGCGGCTTAACGACGGCGAATCGACAATTCTTCGATGCGGCGGTGCTCGACAAATCTTCACGAATTCACGATGAATGGCGGCGCGCTCAAGAGGCTAGCTTAGGGCTTTGATCTGCGGCAAAGAGGCGAACCGGGTGCCCCCTTTTATAGCCGTGCTACCCCTCTCCGGCGGCGACTCGGACACGGAGTCCACGGTGGCCACGGTTCCGAGTCCTACGCGAGGACGATGACGCAACGCCATTCGATGGCGATCCAACGGCCCGAAAGATCTCCTGACGCGGCACGATCCTAACCTTCCACGATATCTTTCCAACGGTGCTGATCCAACGAGTCCCGAACCGGTACGCCTTGATGTCCATCGTGCGATCTCGATCCAACGGCGATGATTAAACCTTCTGGAAAATGGGCTAAACGGGCCGCGCAACTCTGGGCCACTCACGCACAGTATACAGGCCAAGCCCAATACTGTTCTTCCATTTTTTTAAAAGGATTTTTGATTTAAAATAATCACAGAAATTCACTTAATTTGTTTCAGGCAATAAAATTATCAGGAAAAATCCAAGAAAATTCTCAAAAATACTTTGAGGCCTTTTGAACTCAAATAAAATATTTTTGGCAAAACTTTATTTTAACTTTGCATATTTTTAAATAGTTTTCAACAAAAGACCAATATATTTAATTTAAAGTAAATTCAAATAAATCCAGAAAAATCCAATAAATTGCAGAAAAACATAAAATGGACAAATAACCAATAAGATGATATTAAAACAAAATTTGGGGTGTTACACCCTAATTACCACAAACTATTCTTTCTACTGGTCAATGTTTTTTCTATTATTTTACATAAGCATGCTTCTTGACACCTTAGTATCTCAAGCAACTGATCGAAATATGATTTAGAAACTCATCAGCGGTTCAGCATATATCAAATGTAGTCTGATGGAATGGTGTTTGCACTGATCTGCTCATCATGTCCATGGTCTGGTATTTAATACTTAGTACTACTTGAGATAACCCATTTCATGCAACACAGTTGTCTGGTTGTACTTTTCCTATCTTCTCACATAAGTATACATACATTTCCTTTGGAGATTGGAGGCTCACCTAATCTTATCTTCCTGCATTACCATTATACTGGCCATTTTACCTGTTACACCTGCTGGTTCTGGCATATGTCTGGGATATTCTATGTTACTTGTCTATTTTCCTTTTCCTTGCCCTGAAGTTTCATAAAGCTACATAAAAAAATATTTCATGTCGATCTATGTTCTTGTTGCATTCGTTGGTATACAAGAGCTGCTCTCTTCTTTGTAATTAGTATTTTCTACAGCAGGCGTCAGATACTGCTTTGATACTTTTATTCCACTGTTTATGTTCATTATTGCTTACTTGCTACGGTTGTAATCATATATCTATTGATGAGATGTGTAGCTGGGTTTTTCCTTTTGTTTCACGGATAGGTGCACGTACCACATCTGAGAGACATCGTCTTTTATCGGATGGGCTTAACAGACAAAGATATCGTAGCTTTATCTGGGGGGCCATACTCTGGTAATTGTTGTATTCTGTGAAGTAGTAGCAATACTGATTCATCAGAACACAGTATTTAACACCAGAGTTTATACTTTTTAGGGAATGGCGCATCCTGAAAGACCTGGATTTGAAGGTGCATGGACTAATGAGCCTCTGAAGTTTGACAACTCGTACTTTCTGCAAGTCGAACACACGGCCATACCATCTACCTGTTTTGGAGACTAGATTTCAGATGCAAAATCAATGTAATTGAATTTTTTTTATATCACTGTAGTGAGCTACTGAAGGGGGACTCTGAGGGGCTTCTGAAAATTCCTACTGATAAAGCAATTGTTGGACGATCCTGAATTTAGACGCTATGTGGAGATTTATGCAAAAGTACACAGGATTTTTTATATTCTTGAATTTAGTGCACTTGATACTACTACCTTAGTATGTTAGCGGCTTGTTCAATGGTACAAGTTCCGGATCCAGAACCAAACCTTTTTTGTATCGCAGGATGAGGATGCCTTCTTTAAGGATATGCTGAATCACACAAGAAACTTTCTGAACTTGGCTTCACTCCACGCAGCAGCGGCCCAGCATCTACAAAATCAGATCTTTCAACTGGTGTTGTACTCGCACAGAGTGCCGTCGGGGTAGCAGTTGCTGCTGCTGTTGTTGCCGTGAGCTACCTCTACGAGGCTTCCAAGAGGAGCAAGTAAGGTTGCTAAGTTCTTCACTGGCATGGTCTCATTAAGTATCATGATCAAATAACAGAATTCTAGTGATGAACTACCTCAGCACTCTCTCAAAACATTTCAAAAATTCTTGCGAATATTTCCTTCATGTGTACACCATACCCATGAACATTTCAATGACAATTATACGGAGATGACAATACATAGCTTACTATTAAAAGCACTTTGGGCATGTATCTTGTTCTCTATGTCCTTTCTTTCTGCAAAAAGAAGCTGTCCGTATCCTGCAAATGTTTGAACAACTCAATATCAATACATTAACCAATATGGAGTATTCAATAGTGACACCAAGGTGGAATAACATGTCTGAAAGGATATAAGGTATAGACAAACCAACAAGTTATGTTGTGCCTAAGCAAACCCGTAAAGGTCCCTTTTTTACTTGTTGAGTACCAATCATGTTAGGGATAGATGCACGGTATAATAACTGGAGACAGATTTAACGTGGAAAAACTCTCACAGAAAAAAACCATGAGAAACAATCCACTGTGTAATGCTTCAAGATTACAAGTACAAGGGGTTGGTTATATAGCCAAAAAGTCCTAGTTGTATACGATTTGTACTAACAATCTATTTGAATAGAATGAAAAGATATGGTAAGTTGAGATATTGAGTTATCTCTAACAAACCTCCCATTAACTCAAAATCTATAATAAAGTTGTTTACAGAAAACCCTGAAGGGTAATTAAGCACATGAATACAAGTGAGTTAAAAGTCTAAAGGACTACTGAACAAAAAGACTAGAACAGTCAATCTAAACACTTGCAGTGCAAAAAACCACCAAGGGTATAAAAGATTGGGACAGTCTTGTCCAAACGCTTCTCACGAAGCAAGATTGAGCAAACCACCAGTAAGTCGAGAGAAAGACTGGAACAGTCAATCCAAACACACAACTATAACAAAACAGACAAAGAATCTGGGTCTTCAACAATTCATAACCCTAGCAAAATCAGAGTCTGTTGAACTGACCTCCTAAAATAAACGCTTAATCATCAATGGCATAAGCCAAGACATCAATTGCGGTGCTGGATAGATAGTGAAGAACTCGTAACATGGATTTTTTTTACATGATCCATTTGGAACATAAAATTCGGTAAACTGCCTACTGAAAATCCATAACACAGTTGAAACTGCTCAAAAAATATCAATATGAAGAAAACTCTTGTGCTGCCAATGGAGTATAAATTGCAATAGACCACTCATATCGAGCAAAGACAACAAAACAACGTTGTAGTATCCACGCAGAAATAAACTCCTTGCACTTCAAACCTTCATCTCAAACTGACATTGGAGCAAAACCTTCACTAGAAAAACTCCGAAGAGTATAATGCTACCATTAGGGTATCCTCAAATTCCAAATTTAGTTATCTCCTGAACTGATTTTTTTTCTCCAAAGTTGACGATGAAACATCAAAGAAATCGAAAATGAAACGTCGAAGAAATCTCCAAGAATCCGCCAATGATAAATCTCGCATGGATGCTATCAATAATAAGCACAACGGCCTAAATTGCAAAAGAAATCCGCCAAGAATATGCATAATGGCCTGAACTGTGCATGAATGACGTCAATAATATGTAATAATTTGTATGATAGCCTGAATTTGCGATGAAAATTCGCCAATAATATGTGCACAAAATAATAGGCATAAAGTTAGCTATGAAATATCCCGCCAATAATCAGAATTGCAATAAAATCTCCATTTTGTTGGCACTGGAACGGTCGCCGGGGTAAAAAGCAATTCTTCCCTTACGCCCACTGAGAACGGGTCTTATTTGAATCTGCCATACAAAGAAACTGATCTTGCCATTGAACTTCTCAATGTCAAATTTACTAATTGAGATGGTGGAGAATAGAATTGCAGATCAAAAATACCGTAGATTCTGGAAAATAAAACTTCTTGGTGCGCTCTGCGTGCGCGAAGCAATTTTTGTGCATGTTCTGGTACACTTAGGTGCTTGTAGCAATTTTCTGCTGAAACAGAAGCTGAAGCCATAATGATCTGGAACACATACACATGATAATGTTTTCCCAAAGGATGCTGCAAATAACTCATGATCGGTTGGTGAAGTAGTAGTAACAAGAAAGGACAACCGACACATCTGTTTTGCAACTACGTGAACAGAACATAGTGGTACCATCTAGCTAACCCATGCTCTTGTTCTACTGTTTCTGAGACCATCAATGTCCCAGCCTCATCTCAAAAAAAAGTCCCAGCCTCTCCGGCCGGTGTTTGCCTGTCAGTAAAGTAGGATACCACCAACCGCCTCACGTTATGCGGAGGGGATTAGAGGTGGGCGTCGTGCCGGGCCGGGCCGGCCCGGCACGGGTTTATCGTGCTTCGTGCTTAAACCGTGCCGGGCCGCGACGGCCCGTCGTGCCCGCCGTGCCGTGCCGTGCCGGCCCGGCTCGCCTTCGGCGAGCCCAGGCACGGCCCATTTGCGCTTCGTGCCTGCTTCGTGCCGTGCCGGCCCAGGTCCGACCCATTTGCACTATTGCAACGAGAGAAAAGGAGCCGGAGACGCATAGAATTGAGGCAGTGAATGCAAATATTATGAGAAAAAGGAATTAAAATTTATTTATTCTTGAACAATTACATAGAGCGATGGGGATGTACTCAACACGGGCGAGAGAGGAGGCAATGGGCGAGAAAGAAAGTGAGCGAGACAAACGAGAGAGATTGAGAGAGACTGGCGAGAGAGAGAGCTGAGAGAGCTCTCTCTTCCGTTTTGTCCGTCTCTCTCAGGTGTCGGTGATAGGGGTGATGTTCATACTACTAGGTGCATCCATGCCGGTTATGCTCTGTGAGTCAGTGATATTCATGCTAGACTTCTTTCTCATACCCTAAATCATCGGGCCTGGTACAGCCCATTCTACAGTGTCGTGCCGTGCCGTGCCGCCCATCGTGCCCGATTCTCGAGCGGCGCACGTCCGTGCTCTGATGTCGTGCGGCCGGCACGCCCACTTCGTGCCTGGTCGGACTTCGTGCCGGGCCGTGACGTCGTGCTTCGGGCCAGCCCAAAAGAGCCCGGCCCAAATGCCCACCTCTAGAGGAGATCACTGCACGCACGGACACTAGTTCATCAACGTTCACTCTTTTGAAGTTTAAGAATCGTAAGGCTGAATTCAGTGTCACCGATTGGAATGAAACAGTAGTAGCTGAGTTTGGGCCTGTTTGATTTGATGACAAAGTTGACTCACTAGATCTTATCAAAATTTGGACACCAAATTTTTTGCTAATGCTTTCACCAAATATGGTAAGAAAATAAAATAGAGAACCAAGGGAGAAGAGAATCTTGCCAAAATTGAGTAGCAAACCAAATGCTTGCTAAATTTGATCAACGCTATTAATATTTGGTAAGACAAACATTAATAGCTATTAAAAGTAAACCAAACAGCATACATTGTTAAGGTAAACATTGGTATTAGAGGCAAGAACCAAACCTAACACATCATCACTCATGAGTCATGACTATTGCATGCATGGGTGGACAATGTGTTTGGTACTTCGTCCGTTTATTTTTGTAAGACGTATTTTGATTTTGCACAAGAATTAAGGTTGCATTGAAATTGAAAAAAAGTATAAGAAATAAATGGCTTAGATGGCTCTACTTAATTGTCTTGAAAGATAAAAGATATATTTTGTGTGGGTGGTAATAAATAATTTTATATGGTTGAGAGAGAATAAATAGAAGTATAAAATGAAAGATCTCATTAAATCTACATACAAAACTTATATTTATAAATAAAATTATTTAAAAAATAAATCTTATAACGATGAACTGAGAGAGTAGATAGATAGATACTCGAGAGAGGTTATTAGAGGTGAGAGGGCAGAGAGATGGCATACAGCAAGTTTGGAACTTTCTGCAGGCAGGCACAGAGATCGATGAGGTAGTGCAACGGACCAGCGGCTGCCATGAGACGTGTCGGACTGATGATCGGCCACGCCTTCCCTGGAGAGATCGAGAGCAACCAGAATTGTGTGGTCCATTAATTGAATTGTTTGCGGGGTTTAAATTATCGACGATAATCGATCCGATCGAGATGGTACGATAATATAAACTGATCGGTATATCGATCCAATTCAAATTCAAAAAATTTAGAAAATTTGCAAAAATTTATCCTAAATTTTCCTAAAATTAGTATTGATATATTTGTGAAGTCTGACATGAAAACAAGATGAAAAACAATTTTTGGGACATTTTTTGACTCAAAACCGATTTGATTTAATTGAAAAGAGTTAAAAAAAAGAAAATAGTACAACGCCCATTAGACCCGGTCTAGCCCACTTAAAATGAAGAAGCTATACAAGCTGTTGGGAGCAGCTTCAAACACATTCAATCTACTTTTGACACTCCTCACGCTGAGCTCTCATAGTCGCCGGCGTCTTCACCCATATCCGTGCACCATCGGTCGTCTTACCGCTGCTGGGACCTCGATAATCGACCGGTAAGCTTCGATAATCGATTCCCTCCAAACGAAAATCGACATGCGTTGGGAAGACTTTAGCCATGTCAATTTTTGACCAAACCCTAGCGATAATCGAGTTGTTTCGAGCGATAATCGGTTGTAATCAGCCGATAATCGATGTTGTTGTTTATGTGATGTTAAGTTATGTGGATTGCGGAGTTTAACAAGTTTACATTAATATGTGAAGTTGATCTTGGTTTGATGGGCAATACAACAAGTTTGTTATTGATTATTTAGAGCATGTTTGTTGTTGATCTTGTTCTGATGCCAGTAGAAGATGTGAATGAATGGCAGTAGGTGACGTATTTTAATTTTTGATTTGGTTGTCCGCTTATGACTTTGCACACTGTCTGATGGGATATGGTTAGGGTTAGTGTGATTGAGGGTTAGGATTAGTGTGATTGAGGTTAGATGAATGGGTAGATGCATGTATAGATGAATGGGTAGATGCATGTATGGATTATGCTTGATGTTAGGGTTAGTGTGATTGGGAATTTTCATTGGTAGCATTCACCGATGTAATGTCTATTATAAGTTGTTAGCAAGCACACACATTAACTTGATATTTTGTATTAGCATTTAGTGATGTAATACCTTTTATTGCTATCACATACATATAGTTCTTAGCATTCACTAATGTAATGTCTTTCATCGCTAGCACATACATATAGTTTTAGCAAGAAGTCACAATAAATTGATGTTTTGTATTAGCTGATGGCTTGTTGTTTTGTATTAGCAAATGGTAGACCAGAGCGATGTTGTCTGGAAGCATCGGGCGAAGATGGGGACCAGATTTTGATGCAAATACTATCACCAAGAGAAGAAAGGAGGCGGTTCAACCCGCTTGAAGCACCACTTGGCAGGGCGAGGTACGAATGTTGTCAATTACAGGCAAGTTCCTAAGGAGGTTAATTCGCGAGTACTTTCAGTGTGACCTAGATAGGACTAAGGATAAGAGGAAGGAATGAGGGATGAGAGGCTAAGAAAGGAAGCAGTAGCTGCAAATTCACTACCGAGAAGAAGTTCATATGAGGACTTCACAGGTGATGCTGATAAGGAGTAACTCCAGCATGCCATGGCTGCCTCTAAGACTGAGGCAGAATTTATCGGTCGGGAAGGTGGCAGGTATGAGCACGGTGTTAGTAGTGGCACCTCTAGGGTGCTAGAGAGGGGACAATGGTGTGAAAGACCAGTCGTGGGGATTACAACCTTGGTACGGTCCGTGCCCCTGTGCAAACATAGATTAACAATGTGAGCTGGACATAGAAGGGGAGGAATGCGAAGCAGATGATTGGCTCGGCCTAGGCCAAAATTTTCCACACTGCTGGTATCGCAAGGAGGAAAGCAGAAAATCCGTATTTCGTTAGTGCCATCAAGGAAACTCAAAAATGGGGTAAGTGAGCTTTCAAATGTTCGTCCAGTTCTACGCCGATTAATAGCTTTCATGTTGTATTTGTTTTGCAGATGAGGGTGTTCTATCTCCGAGTGGGAGAGACATAGATGGAAAATATTTAGATGCCAACGAAGTAGACATACGGGAGAAGATGGCAAGGTTCAAGCTGGAGTTGCCTACATATGGCGTTATAATCATGTGTGATTCTTGGACTAGAACTACCGGCATGAGCATCATCAACTTCATGATATACTGCAATAGCACCGTGTTCTGTCACAAGTCCGTGGATACGATGGGCCTAACTCAGGATACCTCGTACTTGCGCAAGATACTTGCTTTCATTGCTACTCTTATGAAATCTATTTGAGGTACGCATCATGTAATGGGGGTTTTCACTTTATTTGTTCACGTAGGAAATTGCCTTAGTGGTTGACGAGGTAGGTCCAGTGAATGTTGTGCAGATTGTGATGGACAATGGTGCCAACTACAAGAAGGAATGCAGGCTCATCGCACGGGAGCACCGCAACATCGTGTGGCAGCCTTGTGTACCCCACATGATTAATTTGATACTGAAGCAGATTAGAGGGTTCCCTAACCACGCCTCTGTCATTGAGAGTGTAAGAAAAATCTCTCGATAGCTATACAACTATTCAAAGCTTTATGCCACGATGAAGAAGCATATTGGGGGCGAGTTAGTCAAGTGGAATGCTACTCGCTTCAGAACAAATTACATGTTTTTAGATAGTTTCCTTCGTCGCAAAGACAAGTTCTTGCAATACATGGCATTAGAGGAAATTCTATCATCGCGCTTTGTTGATACCGCGGAGGGGAGGTTTGTGTACTCGTGCCTCTCAAGCTTGGATGGTGGGACAACCTTCGATTAGTTGTTAAATCTATCGAACCATTGTATGCCTTCCTGTGTTTTGCCGATTAGGACAGGGTGCCTACATTGAGCGAGGTAACACTATGGTACAACATAATACGACAGAAATATGATAGCTTGTTCCATGACTCTTCAACTACATATAACTATACATGAACGTCGTGGACTCAAGAATGGGCAACCTAACGCGAGACTCTTATATGAACACTGGTAATACATTATTCTGTTGCACATAATATCTTGTTCTTCCACAAACGTGACATACCTGTACTGACATGTTTCTTTGACTTCATGCAGCTGCCGCCTTGAACCCCCGGATGCACTACTCATATGGCACCACGGACACCTTTCTACCAGATATCTGGGATGCTTTTCAAGCGCTTTACTGATGATACTGAGAGCGTCGTGGACACTCTTCACGAGGCTGATCTGTACAAAAGGAGGGTTGGTATGTTCATGATCCGAAAACAACCCTCGGTATTTTCCTATGTCATCTTAAATGTAATGCAACTGTCGTATTTTCACCTCGTACTTGCTATTTTCTTTGTTAACCTGTAGCACATTGGTAGGGTGTGTTCGGTTCAGACACATCCACGCTCTAGAAGCTTGCTATGCGGATCGTTTCGTATTGTGCTTCTTCTAACGGATGCGAGCACAATTAGAGCATGTTCACCTTCATCCATATTAAAGTTCGCAACTGCCTATCCTACAAGAAGCTCCATAAGTTAGTGTACATTAACTACAATCTTCGACTTAGAATTCAAGCCGAAGAGAGTCAAAGGTCCATAGCGAAGACGATCCATTCTAGCATCTTATGGAGCTTACATTGTGCGACAGTGAAAATCCAATCTAATAGTGGATGGAGAAAGAGAGATTCAATGCAAACCCCTTACATGATGAGGAGGACACTAAGACTAAGAGTGACACCCCACTCCCATCACACCCTATGACAGACCCGGTTGACCCTGCTGCGTTGTAAAAGAATACTGGGATTGGAAGCATCCCCGAATGGGCAGACAAGATAGTGAGTGACAGTCATATGGGAAAGAGGAAGCACCAAACAGTTGTAAGATCGAGGATGCCGACTAGAGGGGTGTCGGTGTTTCGGGCACCGGCAAGTAAATTTGTAAGTCTAAGGGGTCGCGCGTTCCACTCCCTGAATGGTTAGACTCGGAAGTCCAAGATGTATACTGGTTCGGGCAGAAAGTCCCTACTCCAGTTTGTGTGGTGGCGTCGTATTCCCTTTAGTACAGATGACTGCACAAAGTTTTACAAGTGAGAGTGCTAATGGCTTAGCGTGATGAGTTCGATTGTGATCCCCCTTCCTACGGGGGTTCCTGCCTCCTTTTATACGAAAGGAAGGGGCAGGTTACAGCGAGAATTTGGGAGAGGACGAGATGACCTACACTGGGAGCTTCGGTCCTTCGCTCTGCTGACTCGTCATCGCCCGTCTTTGCCCATGCTGGGTCGGTAGCTTAGTTGGTTAGGGCGGTTAGGTATTTCCCCGGGAAATGGCGTACCTGCCCTCTGCGAACCTTGACGTTGCTGCATCTGACGCGGGTGCTGCCTCGGGAGAGGGCGTGTCTTCGTGCTGTGTGTGACCGTCTGATGGGACTGGGAGCATGACTTCGGTCAGTCATTAAACCTTCTAGGGAAGGAGCCACCTGCCCTTGTATAGTCACTTCGATTGACCCCTTAGGTAAGTGCGTGGCGGTTGTCTGGTAAAGGCTTCGACACGCGGCCCTTGGCAGGGGTTGTCTTGGCACGATCGGAGTCAGAGGATCCTGTAACATCCCAAAAATTTGAGTTTTGGAATGTTGGAATTCAAAATTTAACCATTTGCATTTTCTTGAATTAACTCCAGCTTAATTTGAATTTCTAAATAATAAAAGGATTTAATTTGACTAAACTATTCATCAAATTAAAGAATTTCAGTTTTGTGGGATTCCTTGTGCTCCAAGGAATTTTTCTCGTATTTTGGGGATTTTTCTGAATTTATTTGATATTTATTTGAATTTATTTGAAATTCGGATTTTTCTTAAATCGAAAATGTTTTCTATTTTCAAAAAGCCTCTTGGGCGAATCCTCTGCGACTGTTCTTCCCGCTCGCCCTAGCCGCTCCGCTCGGCCCACCTCTCGCTGACCGCTCGGCTGCGCCTCGCCACTTCATGCGTCGGCCGTCCGTCGACGACGGCGACGTAGCGCGGCCGATCGCGCCCGCAAACCCTAGCGCGCCGACTGAGTCCCGCCACGACGCCTGCCGCCGAGTCGGAGTCCGCGTCCGTTGCGCGTTCGAGGCTATAAAAGCCGTGCCGCACGCTGCCGAGGTTCCCCTCTCGCCGCTTCTTTTGCCCCGCTTCGCCGCCGAGACGTCGCGATCCTCGCGTGAGCTCGCGAGTCCGCCGCCTTGCCGAGATCTTCCACCGCTTTTTCTTCGTCGCCGGTGCCGTTTCGCCCTCGCTTGCATCTCCGAGTTGCGCGTCGTCCCTCCCGGTTCGCCTTGCCGCGCCCGATCCGCTCTCCGCCGCCCGGCCTCGTCTTCTTCCCCGTCTCGGTAAAACTCGCCGCCGTTCTTCTTCGCCAACCTCGCCATCCGATCGCTGTGTGCGTCTCGGATGCGCCACGCGTCTGCTGGCCGAAGCTCTTGCGTCCTCGCCGTCCGATCGCTACCGACGCGCACGGATCGTGCGCGTCACCTCCGGCCTGCGCCACTCCTCTGCCGTCGGATCTTGCGTCGCGTCGGATCAAGCGCCAGGGTGGCGCTGCCGTCGCTTGCTGCGTCGTGAGCAATGGCCACGTCGTGGCGGCGTCCGCAGGTGCACGGTGCGGTGAACCCGCAGCGGCCGTGGACCCAGTCCATGTGAACCCGATGACGTCGGCGTTGCGCAATAAATTCCTTTTCAAGACAAAAATAAATCAGAAAATTTCGATTTTCGATTTTCTGTATTTTCTCTGAATTTAATCTTTGGAGGTCGTGCTTCGCTCATACGAACTCCGATTGAGGCGATTCAAGTTTCTAAAATTTTCTAAAATCAAGATCTATCTTCCAGAGCCATTTATTTTCAGTTTTGAGCTTGTTTGAGTCTCTGTTTTGTATTTATTTGGTTTCATCGCTTTCTTTTCCTAGACGCTAATTCCGAGGAGCAAACGAAGACTTCAAGACCAAGATTCAAGCACTAGATCGCAAGGCAAGTCGTAACCTTTGATCATATTGATCCTATGTTTGCAAAGTAATTTATTTTATACACTTGCATGCTATTTACGTATCAATGTTTATTTAATGGGAGTAGATGTATGCCTAGTTGACATTATGCCACCTTGATTCGTTGTATGCCATGTATCCATTGTTAAACCTAGGTTGGGACATTACTAGTTGGACATAATCATAATACCAACATTGGGTTATCGTAGCTATGCTTAGACATGCTTACATATACGTTGGGATTCATGTCACATGTTGAATAATGTTAATCTTGACTTAATGAGATATTGAATCGTGGCGTTAGCCACTGTTGTAAAATTTGTTGTACCATGGCGGGTTTGCCATTGGTCTTGGTTGAACGAATTGTTTTCCTCGGGCAAGTGATCGCAAGAAAGGGGGTGCTTTCTAGCATGTTGGGATGTGGATGTCTTGCACGAGACAACTTAAGGACTTAATCTTGTGCGCCATTGAACTGGTCTAATCGTACTACCACATGTCCGAATGGGACAGACCTAGTCGATTAATTTGTAATGTCTAGTCTTGAGTAACGCCAATGGTGGTGTGGGTTCCGGATGGGCGGGTAGATTCGCAAGGCGCAAGGGGGCCTAATGGGCTAAACCTTAGCGAGCGTCTGAGTTTAGACAAGCATTGTAAAGGCTCTGTCATGATATCTCTGCACACACCAAAGGAAGTGTGTTAGTAACGTTTGCACAAAGAGATGTTCATGTCTTGTGGGTAAAGTTGTACAACCTCCGCAGAGTGTAAAACTATTCGGATAGCGCGTCATGGTCATGGACAAAGCCCAGAATTTCACATGGGGTATAGAGTGTTTCATGAAATGTGGAATGTGGAATTGTTGGGATGTGAACGGGAGTTCACGTTGTTTTGTTGTCTATCATTGATCTATCGATTATTTATTTATGTTTTCATAAAATGCTTTCAATCTATTTATTGTATTTCAATTCAAGTTATTGCTTTTCGCAAAACAAACTATATAGCCATCCTTGTCAAGCCGTGCATAAATATATTGCATCAATTCCCTACGGCTTCTTCGAGTACCTTTGTACTCACGGCTTTATGCCCTTGTTGATCGATTCTGTCAAGGAGATAATGAATCTCATGAAGAGGAATTCTATGAAGACTACGTGGATTAGGAAGGCGTTCCCGCATGATTGCCCGTGGCATGTCGAATGGTTCAAGTTATCTTTCCATTTGCAATAGTATTTGTTTCTTAAGCCCTTAAGGCATAATGGTGTAAACGTTGACCATAAGGTCGCTTGTTTTATTTAATAATAATTTGCTTCTTCTTAATTAATTCGTTGTATGGAATGGTATTTCATCTATGTTTCCACTTGTGTGTACTAAGCGTGATCTGGACTAGTGCGGTATACGAAGGGTTTCGGTTTGCAACCGGTCTCGACAGATCCCGACCGCGAGGGTCGGGAGCCTGCAGTCGGAGCCGAGGAGGCCGTCTCGTGGCGGTCGGGAGCCCGCTGAGTGGAGACACTTCCCTCGGCTGGTCGGGAAGGGATGTCTCGCGTGGCTTCGCAGGTGCTTCGGTCGGTAGTGGGCTAGGAGCGGCCTGTTGGGCTTTGAGCTGTGCTTGAGGCCGCCGGTTCGTCACTTCGGGCCGTTGGGGTACCTCTGTTTATAAGTATTCGTCAGTAGCCCCCGAACCCCCGAGTGATTTCGGCAGATTCGGTTGGGGGTTGAGCTTGGATGAGAGTAGTGACCGTGCCCGAGTAGTTGATCCGACCGATTAGGTCAAATGATTTCTGCCAGGTGTACCCCGACGCATCCGACGGCTGCCCTGGAATTTAGCCTGGGGCATTCGAATCGCCGGGGGCTTTAAATCACCTTGTTGTTCACGCGCGACTGCTTGGCGCCTACCGCCGCTCGTCTTACGGATCGCCGGGTTACGGTGAGGCGCCGTTTCCGACGCTTGCATTTGTTGTGGAGACGTTTAATCTCCCTTCGTCTTGGTATAAAAGGACTCTATGGCTTGTTTGAGGGATAAACCCTTAGACGAGAATCCTTTCTTTTGCTTCCTTGAAATGGCTTCGGGGCATCCTTTAGTCTTCGGCTTTGGTGATGATGTTGTGGTAGAAGAAGAAGACCCTTTGGCTGAGCTTTGGGCTGAGTTCGACCAGGCGATGGCGAACTCGAGGGAGGAAAAAGCTGCGACCGTGATCTTTGCTGCCGTCGATCTGTTGCTCGAGGTCGTCCGAGACTCAAGGTAGCAGGGGGCCCTCCTAGAGCGATGGCACGAGGGCGCCGATCGAGCTGGCGCGGCTTGCGTCGATGTCATTGAGCAGCGAGGCGCATCGGCGCATTGTTCCACATCAAGCGGCGTCCGTCGACCGAGCAAGGGCCTCGACGACGCGATGCCTGCGAGTTTGGTGCCCGAGTGCCGTGCCTTGGTCGGCGAGGGGCGATCGCGATGCCTCTGCGAGGTTTGGGTGCCCGAGTGCTCGTTTAACGTCGTCATTTGGGACTGTGCCTTGGTCGGCAGGGGCGGCCGCGATGCCTGCGCGAGGTTGGTGTCCGAGTGCTCGCTTAGCGTCGTGGCGGACCGTGCCTTGGTCGGCGGGGGCGACGCGATGCCTCTGCGAGGTTCGGTGCGAGTGCTCGTTTAACGTCAGAGTGGACCGTGCCTTGGTGGCGGGGACGACCGCGATGCCTCTGCGAGGTTGGTGCCCGGTGCTCGTTTAACATCGTAGCTGGACCGTGCCTTGGTGGGCGGGGGCGACCGCGATGCCCTGCGATGTTGGTGCCCGAGTGCTCGTTTAACGTCGTGGCTGGACCGTGCCTTGGTGGCGGGGGCGGCCGCGATGCCTCTGCGAGGTTGGTGCGAGTGCTCGCTTGCGTCGTGGCTGGACCGTGCCTTGGTGGCGGGGGCGACCGCGATGCCTCTGCGAGGTTCGGTGCCGAGTGCTTTCGTTGCGTCGTGGCTGGACCGTGCCTTGGTCGGCAGGACGAGCCGCGATGCCTCTGCGAGGTTCGGTGCCCGAGTGCTCGTTTAACGTCGTGGCTGGACCGTGCCTTGGTGGTGAGAGACGACCGCGATGCCCTGCGAGGTTCGGTGCCCGAGTGCTCGTTTAACGTCGTATTGGATCGTGCCTTGGTGGCGAGGGCGACGCGATGCCTCTGCGCGGGGTTAGTGCCCGAGTGCTCGTTTAACGTCGTAGCTAGACCGTGGCTTGGCCGGCGGGGGCGGCGCGATGCCTCTGCGAGGTTCGGGTGCCCGAGTGCTCGTTTAACGTCGTAGCTGGACCGTGCCTTGGTCGGCAGGGACGACCGCGATGCCTCTGCGAGGTTCGGGTGCCCGAGTGCTCGTTTAACGTCGTAGCTGGACCGTGCCTTGGTCGGCAGGGACGACCGCGATGCCTCTGCGAGGTTCGGGTGCCCGAGTGCTCGTTTAACGTCGTAGCTGGACCGTGCCTTGGTCGGCAGGGACGACCGCGATGCCTCTGCGAGGTTTGGGTGCCCGAGTGCTCGTTTAACGTCGTAGCTGGACGTGTGCTCGTTTTACGTCGTAGCTGGACGTGGGGCATCCATTCCTAGTCCTCGTCTGGCGAGGGTAGCTGCGAGAGAAGTGGCCGCCGTCTATCCCACACGTATACCCCATCCGCAGGTGTGGGACCTGGAGGGGGTGAGCGACGCGCGTTTACCCGCGTTGGTTTTAACGCCGTGCTCGTGGTGCTTATAACGGGTGGTCCGAGTGGGTCCTGGGAGGTCCCGCCCAAGGGTGACCCTTCCGAGCGGACGGTCCCAGAGTAGGGTGTCCTGGCCCTGCTGTGGGGTGACCCATGAAACCTTTCTACTCAATCCGTATGGGCCTCGGGTCGTCCGCCCGACCCATGGCACAGCTGGTATCGCTCATCGATGAGCTCCGGGAGAGTGTTAAGTATGGTCTCGGACGCAGTAGAGGTGATTGGGTCGTCGGCCGACCTAGCAGAGGGCCCAGTGGGGCTCACCTCATACTTGCCCCTTGCTCAAGTTTCACTTGGCGGCCTTATGCCCATCGGTGGGGTAGGCCCTTTGAACCCGCAGCTTT